>JAJEKB010021035.1:1367128-1405597 GCA_022393335.1 Macrotrachela quadricornifera
CTCGCACCATAGAATGATAGCCACCTCGCGTCGTCGGATAATCATCATTTGAAGCCACAGAATGATGATCACCTTGCACCATAGAATGATAGCCACCTCGCGTCGTCGGATAATCGCTCGAAGTCATATTACCGCCTCCTCCTAATCTCCAACATCGCATTCCTTCCATCAATAAATCTGTAACAATTTTAGTATTATCGTGAGAACGACGAGCTGAATCCGATTCGCTTCGTAACTATAGAATTGAAAAGCAAATAAAAAGCAAAAAAACCGTATAGGATCACATGAATGATGAATCAATTTACTTTTCTCATTTCTTCTTCATGCTTTTTTCTTTCTTCTGCTTGTATCTAAAAATATATGCATCGAATGAATTGTTGATATAAGAAAAAAAGACAAATATTTTATTACTCGTGCAGTGATTACATCTTCCTTAGTTTTTTCCTCCTGACGTTCTTCTTCTTCCTTTTTTTTTCTTTCGTCTTCTCGTTCTTTTTCAATACGTTGATATTCATCATTGGTATAAAAATTACCATTATTATTTCTAATCATATTATCAATAATTTCAATTAATTCATTGGTTTTTTTTTCTAAGCGTTCGCCATTCAAACAATTATTGATCGAAAATATTCGATGACGACAATCTTCAACTAATTTTTCTATTTCCGGTGATGCTTCGATAAATTCTTTCAGAGTTTGTCCTACTTCTAATCGATCTTCATCAGTGAAAACGACAATACAATATTTAGCTGCATCTGGACCAAATATATGTCGAATAAAATCGATTGTATTTTTTTCTTCCAGTGTAATTCGACCAATACGAATAACAATCAAAAAAGCATGAACACCTGGTGCAGTCATTTCAAAAATTTGTGATGCAATCTTTTTTTTGACCATTTCATTAGTAATCTCTGTGTTAGTATCAAAAAATCCCGGTGTATCAACGACAACTAAACGTCTCTGTCGATTAGACTTGTCTGTATGTTGGTATTGTCCAACTTTACAATGTCTTGTAATTGATGCACTTGATTGAGTTGAATAAAATGCACTTCGAGAGTGTAATATTGAATTACCTGTTGCACTTTTCCCTATACGAAGAAATTTTGAAGATTTGATTCGTAGAAAGTGTTACTTACCATTTCCTGTTTTTCCAACGAGAACAATACGCATTTCATTTTGTGAAGTAGCCTATATGATAATCAAACAAGAAATTTTTCAATTTATAGAAAGATCTTTCATTTCATACCATTTTTTTTGTATCGAATAATTTTGACATAATAGTCCGTGTATATATACATAAATATACGCCAACAAAAGGCTCACTTTACTCTCTTGTTAGTGTATTTAGCGAAAAGGAAAAAAGAAAACTTTTTCTTCCAACCGTCGTTGTCGTCGTATATCCGTTATGTTAATAGTGAGTCAGTAAAGATGGAAGAATCCAAAAAACTCTTTTCTTTGGGTTTTTTTTCAGGAAATTATTATTCATGACAATCAATAATTCACATGGTATAAAATTTCAATTGTAGAACATTGCATAAGAAACATATAGCTCGCATTCTGAATCACAAGTGTACGTTTTCACTTCGAGGTTTTTTTGGACAGACATCGAGTTTATTGCTCGAAGAATGATAATCTTCATCATCATCACCATATTCCCTTGACTGTAGCTCAGGGTCTCAATCCCGAAATTGACGGTGTGTTTGTCCGCAGGGTCAGAAAAACATCGAAAATCGATTTTTCGAAAAAGACAGTTTTAGAGGTTTTCCGATACGGGGACTTCGAATCTGGCGTCTATCGGGTGGTCATCGTGAGGGGAAGGGTGAAGGGGGAGGGGGGAATGTCAAAAAACCTTGGAAATCGATTTTTCGAAAAAGTCGCACGATGGACCTTCAATATTGCCACTATTATTCGGGTAAAACATGGGGTTGTTCGGGTAGACTTAGGGTTATCATAGATTTACTACAATGCGCCCGGAACACAACAATGTTGTTCCGGGACAGTAGTGAAAAAACAGGTAGTTGGGTTGGTCGTTATAGAAGTGGCGCAATGGGCCTTGAATATTGCCACTATTATTTGGGTGAAACATGGGGTTGTTCGGGTAGATTTGAGGTTATCATAGATTTGCTACAATGCGCCCCGAACACCACGATGTTGTTCCGGGACAATAGTGAAAAAACAGGTAGTTGGGCTGGCCGTTATAGAAGTGGCGCAATGGGCCTTGAATATTGCCACTATTTTTCGGGTGAAACATGGGGTTGTTCGGGTAGATTTAAGGTTATTATAGATATGCTAGAATGTGCGTGATAAATCGCGATGTTTTTCTAATCTAGTAGTGGAAAAACTACAGTCAAGGGACCTAGTGGATCGCCTCGATCCACGCTACTTGTAAACTATATTAGTTCATTTTTCCTTCTAATACGTTTTTTTTTTCATTTAACATTTTCATACACTACTGTGTTTGATTCAATAGAAATATTTGCAGGATAGTATTGGACGATATCTTCAGGTGTAATGATCTAATTGCAAGTAATATTCAAAAGAAAAATTTGATAATCTATCCACTTTATTATTATCTGTTCATATATTAAGTAGATTTTCTCTTGTCATTTTTTTGTAAAATATTTTTCATAGAAATATTAACACACAAAATAATTGCATTCAAGCACGTTGATACATCAAAAAAAAATTTTTTTTCAGATGTTTAATAAATATCTTCAGCCACTTTTTCATCTTGAATAGATGTGTGGTGCAAAAACTGATGTGTTGAACGCAGAATTAACATCCATCAGTTACTCATGTCTGAGTTGTTGAAACTTCATTCAATATTCTATAAATGGAAAATTTTTCCAAAACACCAAAAACATAATTACATTGAATCAATTAAATTCAATATAGATCATATAAAAATAATTGTAAATATAAGTCAATAAAATCTATTGTCAATTAATACCTTATGAATATTCGTTAATTAAAGTTTTCATACTAAGCTATAATTATTACTTCTTATTTAACATAAAATAAGACAATATATATTTGAATGTTTGCGTAATTTAATTTATTCATAAAAATAAATTATTAGAGAAAATAAAGACATTTTTTTTTTATTTTCCATAATATTAGTTCACATAATACTACTATTAATAATAAATAAAAATGTAAAGTACTCATGGGAATACAGACAATCAATCATTGATATTTTATTTTATTAGCAATTTTCACAAAATATCAAGTTAGATTATGAATCTTAAATATTTTAATATTTGTCTTCTAATATTTCATAAAAATTATATATTAAATGTTTGTACACAAATCTTTAGATATTTCACACGATTGGAAATAATATTATTCTAGGGGGTGCTGCCTATAATTCCCAATAGAAGAGATAATGAATTTTATATCAAATGAAAGTTCATCAAAAATGGGCTTTATTGATACTAAATAGTCAGGATTAAGCAAGCTTTTTAATATCGAACTTCAAAAACTTTCAGAAATTTAATACTTTTTTTTGCAGTAGAAAAGTAGAGTGAAAGTAATTCAAAAATGGAATAATGTGCTTTTCTTGAATATTTTTACATGATTCGATAGACCTCGTCGAACTCTAAAGAACTTTATATACGAAAGATTTTCTGAGTCATTTTTTTTTATGAAAAAATCTGAAAAGTATTTGAAGAATCTTAGAAAACGTTTAAAAAAGTCATATTTTTGGTATGGAAGAAAAACGCTAAATTTTCAAGAAAATGACCCATTTTTTGATTATAATATCTTACATAAGGATACTAATGGAAAACAGCTGAATTCAGTGTAAAAGATCATTCTTTTTCTTATAAAAAAATGTCAAAAATACGTGTGTTTTTGGTACATTCTTTCGACAGTTTTCAATGAATTTTAATTCGACAACTCTGTTTAAATTTTTTTTTATCTATACAGTTTTGCAGAGCTCGACGAGGTCTATCGAATCATGTAAAAATATTCAAGAAAAACAGATGGTTCCAAAAAGAAATAGTTGGTAAAACATAAGACAACCTTTTACACGCGTATTACGTCGAAAACTTTATGATCAGTGATCGTAAGATACTGAGAAAAAAGCTCGAGTTTCTATTAACTCGTTTTAGATAAATATATTTCAAATAAAAAGCATTATAACTACCATGTTGTAAGTCTTAACATACTGTCAGATGAAGAATTAATAAGTAAGCATCCAATGTTATTTGTTTCAGAAATTAAGTTTTAAAAACGTTTTATTGCTGGACTGCATATTATGAAGGAGCAGATTGTTTTATAGTTTATTGCTTCCCCTAAAAATTTGACCCTGCGCTGCCCATGGTTGTGAATCAAGGAAACACTTGTATACATTTTTTTTCTCTTATAACCTATTAGAAACCTTCGATTTTCACATTTAGACCAAAGAACCATCGATACGAAATGATTAATCTTAGAATCATAATAAATTCACTAAATTTCTGAAAAATTCATGCAAATTTCATTGCCATATGACTTGAGTGAAATCTTACCCAAGCACCCCATCCTACTTCTATTAATAGTAACAACACTCTATAAATCTACCGCTTGACTAAGAAAAGCACCGTGGAAATTTTGGTAGCGTTGTTTAAGGCACTACTATCTGGGTGAGATTCTACCCACACCCCGACTCACATCCTCGTTGGGTGACCCCGCTATGACCTTCCTCCGGGCCTGGGAATGCATCATGGTAAGTTTGGTGACGCTAGCCCGTGCAGGGGCCGAATGCATGAAGAACAAACAAACAAACAGACAAACTTTCTTCTTTATATATATAGATGCCTGCTTCTAATTTATTAATTTTTCATTTTTCTTATTAATTTATACATCCTCGCGTTTGAAAAATGTACATGTAAATATCTAGAGAGACATAGAATTTCCTCTCTCTTTGGTATTTTCTTTCTTTTTGTGCATCAATATTATCTGGTTTGGAAACGTTACATATATAAAAGACGAGATGGACACAAATAAGATAGTTCTTAGATGATAATACATTTTGCTGTGATAGAAATATTATTATTTCGGATAGAATCATAAAGATTCTTTTTCTTGTTTTTTCTCTTTCGCCAATGTCTTGTTTACTTCTTTGTTATTATATGTAAGAACGATTTATGACATCAGTAACAGTCTTCTTTAAGAAAGAAAAGAGATAACACATATCTTTTCTTCTATAAATATTAGGAAAAGAAACTATAGTATATTGTCTTTCTGAAAAAAAACATAAATATGTCGTTTCTTTCACGTATAGTAAGTATTTGATCATTTGATAAAAATGTAGATTTAAAATATGATTGTATAAATTAGTTGATCTTGTTTATTATAATATGGATAAATTATAAGAATGCTTCTACATTTACTATTCAATCGAAAAGAAGTCACCTAATAGATAAAGAAAGAGCCAATGAAGCTATAAAACAACAACGTTATGTGAGATGCGACGAAAGTCAGCTATTAAGTCAAAGGAAATCGAAGGAATGTATTAAAAATACAGATGTTATTCAACTTAATGTTGGAGGTGAAATAATGATGACAACTCGTGAAACACTTACTCGTTCTCCAAAATCAATTCTTTCGATGTTGTTTAATGGTGATTGGGAACAAAGATTACCAATTGATAAAAAAGGAAATGTATTTTTAGATTTTAATCCAATTCTTTTTCGTCATTTATTGGATCAATTACAAATATTAGATAAAAATAATATAATTAACTTTTATCTTCCTTCTCAACCTTCACTTATTAAACCATTTAAAAAATTGCTTAAAAAATTAAATCTTAATCAATTCTCATCATTAGAAAACAATATTATTACTTTTAATGTTGCTGGACAAATTAATACAAATCAACGTAAAACGTTTGATCAAATATCTAATTCTACTTTAGGTAATATTGTTCTATCGTCGAACATTAAAAAATTTGATAATAAAAGTAATGTTTTTCTTGATTATGATCCAAAATTATTTCAACATTTGATTAAACGACTGAGAAAAAAATCACCTAAAACTATCGATCTTCCAAAAGAATTCTCAAATCAAGAATACAATTTTTTCAAGAAATTATTCCCTGATTTGAATATTCATAGTAAGTAAAATACATTTCATATTAATAGAATTAGATTTTTTTTTACAAAACTAATTATATATGTAGATGAATATCTTAGACATTGTAGAAAAATTCTAATTTTTATATCTTCATGAACTGCATATTGTGCTTTTACAAATAAATCTAAGTATCATTTTCCCTTCTATACTGTTTTAAAAAGTTTATACTCTGAATAAAATTAATATTGAACAGTCTTGAGATATTCAAAATCGATAATGCTTAAATTTATTTGAATGCATGTATCTTACATCCCATAAAGGACTATCTGTATTTTCATAGGTAATTGTCTGAACTGGTTACATACAGCAACTATATATGATTTATGATCAGCTTTTTCTAAATAGAAATTCAATTTTTACAAAGGGAGAAATTTGATAAAGATAGCGAACGAAAATATGTAAGGATACATCTACTTTTCATCAACCGTCAGATATTCATTTATTGACAAGTTCTCTAAGCGGATAGTTATTTAATGTTAAATATTGTGAAACGATCAAAAAAGTAAAAAATAATACTAAAGAAAGTGGCTACTATCAGCCTTTGAATATCGGAATTTGTTAGAAAATGTACGAATGCCTTTTTTTTGCACTTTTATATGACTTACATAAATTTGCTATTTTATAATCAATGACAATCATTTTTTGTTATATCCAAGTTATGAGTAATATTTTACGCAACAAGTCTGGAACACTATGAAGATCGATATAGTTCAAATCATCATGTATATTTCGATGCAAACAGACTAGAAGATATAAAAACAATATAACAAGAAAACTAAAAACCGACTGACAGTTATATAGAAATGCACGAGAGATATTCATACATTTTCATGTATTCTAACAAATTTTTATACCTAAAAATTGATAATAAAATATTTTCTTCAGTATAATCCTCTAAATATATGTGATCTAAATATGACATCTAATTATTAATTTTAAAAAAATGATTTGATGCTCCCTTAGTTTTGGTTTATTCTGTATATAATGAATATTATCAACCATTAAGTATCAGTTAGCTACTTACAAATTTTATCTGATATTTTTTTTGTGTACTCAAAAAGTGAGTACACTACTATAATCGGTCAGTGTGTCCGGCCGTCCGGTCGTTTATTCGATAACTCTTCACAATTACATTCGATTGAGCTGAAATTTTGTGCATAGAATTGTCTCATCAATATCTCGGTCGAGTTCGAAGATGAGAAAGATCCGACAAGAAATGGCTGAGTTATCGAAAAAATTGTCATTATTCACCAGACCATCCCTGAAGGGGGGGGGGGGGGGGACAGGGTATTTTTCAAAAGAAGATTTTTTTCTCAGAAATATTTTAAATATATATGAATCGATTCAGTTTTTAATGCTGATTCCGAATATGATATTAGTTTTGAATGAAATCGTAGTTTTTTAAGTAAAAGTTGCCTAGATATGTCTCATATGAGCAATCATTTTGGGGTTTCCCAAATGCCTGGTTTTGTAGTTAATCGAAAGGTAAAAACCCGAATCGATAGCTATTAATATCGGTGATTTATTATGAAAATACTGATGCTTGTATCTATCATGTATCACTTATAAATTCATGAGGTTGTTTACGATCGTAATCCTGTTAGACATAAACATAAATTCATTCAAAAATGACTCTTCTTACCAAGTTTTCCTAGCTAGACACGAATCTAAACTCAAATTTCTGTGATTTTTAAGGATATTATATCACTCTGAGAGTAGAGTCAGTGATCACCGGATATGGGCGCATACTGTGTGGCCCATACTAGCTTAGCACGCCTGTATTTTCTCCTTGCAATTTAATGACAAGGGATGTATCGTGATGAGATATATATCTTTCAGAAACAAAGAAATACAGGCCCTAGTGCATCACGTGAGAAAAGTCCAAATACTCTCTCTCGAAATAAGCTATATCGCTGAATTTACGCCGTTTCTGGCTTATAATACTTTTTTATCCCATAAATTACTCTCTGAGTGTAATGAATTTTAAAGATTAAACTGTTTTCTATCCAATTGAGACCTTCTTTAGCTCAAGGGGCCAAATCGTTCATGAGACAAAGTTATTTTCTATTAACTTTTCGTAAGCCGGAAGGGTTTGTGGAGCCCACTGGTTCCCTTATTTACGCCTTTGGATGGAGCAGTAACCAATAAAAATGAAGTTATGAGAAAAATGGTTTTTCATAAAGACAATTTGTCATGCTAATTTTGACGTTCAAACATTTCATAATGACTCATCTGATTCATACACTTTTTGCAGTACACATAACTTTCGGATAAAATCCGAAGTTTTCACATTTATTTTCGAACAAAAAAGAGACAAAATTTGAAAAAACCTGAAAGGTTAGCTGCTTAATCTCAAACGCTATTTAATAAATATTCGCACATATTTAAATAATACCCAGTAACCTGATTATATACTATTAAGTAGCTAGATGATATTACGAAACCTCTGATTAAGTTAAAACAAAAAACTGTGTGATTATGTGATTATATATTTATTCATTTCAATGTTGATATATATAGTTTTGATAATACAAAGAAAAATAATTTTTTTACACATAAACAAATACCACTATAAGTACACATCACATCCGTTCTTTTTTCTCTTTCTTTCGTACTACAATAAGTACATCTACGACGAGTTGAAATAGCTGCTGGCATATGAGCTAACAGTTGTGGTGTTTTAGAATTTCCGTATCACTAATGTTCTTTTCGAAGCGGATCTTCTTCTGATTACTCATTGCCAAAGGTCTTCTTCCTAGCCTTTTTCTACTACAATAATTACCTATCAGTGCCGTGCTGATAGATAATATATATTCTATAATACTAATATTACTATTAGAAAGATGTCTATAATAGATAAATGAATTTACTAATGACTTACCAAGGAAATGAAAAAATATTTTTATAAACTTGAAAAAGGAATCTATTGGTCGATCTATATTGTTTCCTAATGCATGCCCCTCAAAATAACTGAAAGAAGTACAGAAACTTGAGTTGTCAACTTTCCATTTTTCCCAATCATCCATTGAATTTTGGTTTTGTTCTTCGATTAATGAATCATTATGTTCAGAACTAATACTTTCAAATTCATGAGAACTAATTGTACTTTCATTTTCATCGGAAAAGATTTCGTCAGAATCTCAATCCAGTATATTTTAGAAAACAGTTAAGTTTCATCACGACACAATGAGTCAAAACACGAATTTTTCAGAAATTTAGATTTTTCAAGGAAACTTTCTCAAATCAAATAAACATATTCCAATACACTTTTCGATATTGTTTATTCATACGGATGTCTGTGCAATCTTGCACAAATATGTCTTAACTATGAACATTTGTTGAAAAGTTTCCTTCTAGATCTTAAAAACCACAAACATATTTGAAATTTTTTGAAAATTAGAAATTTTCGCTAGATGGGACACATATGTCCTATCGGGACTCAAAGGGTTATTGTGACGAACTCTCAGAATCGCTTCTGGGAATCTATAGTTTCAATATTTTTGCCGCCGAAGGCGGCCACGCTCACAACAATTATTTAAAAAAAGTTGTTATTTCTCGTGCGTGTAAGATTAAATGTTCTCTAAGGTCATAAACATACCATTTTACAGTGGATAAATAGGAAACTCCGTCTTATTTCGATGAAAATTTACAAGGGGGGAGGGAGGGGGTAAAACCATTTACAGAGGGGGCATTGCACTCACGGTGGTTACCCCACTAGTATGAAGAAGTACAATAAACAAAAAATTTATTAACAAAGTAAATAACTACTTAAATTACTAAACTAGAAGTACAGTGAGAAGGATAGAAGTGAGTTTTAAATCTTTTTTTTTTATACCGACTTCAATAAAACAGTACATACATGTATTAAAAGAAAAATTCGTTAAAATAAAATATTTGAACTCTGACATATGCATATTTTTTCTTTTCTATGACTATTTAGACACGTCATATTTGGCAAAATTTGTTAAATTTCATGTATTCTTTAAGACTTTAAGAAAAAATCGACATATTTTGAACTTTTAACATTACTAAGAATTTCAATCTTCTGCTACTGTTCACATAAAGAAAAACAGTTTATTGACAATTTATCCTTAGTTATGCTAAAACAGATACCTTTGAAATCAAATTTTGAAGTAGAATCTTATTACAGTAATTACATTCATCGTTTTCTGTGAAAAAAAAAACATGTCTTTTTGCTTTTGTGCAAATGATTGATATGCACATCATTGAAAGATATTGAAATGTTCAATGAGTAGTATTCGACCTAGGAATGTTCCGAATTTGAGCCATTCGGCCTCGGTTTGTTTTAATCTGAGTTAGTGTTGTTTATGTTTATTATCGATTTTAGTCACCCTAGTTAGTGGCGGAGCCAGGATTTTGGTCTAGGGGGAGCTGAGCTCCCTGACTTCGATTTTGGGTTTTCCGCTTCCAGATTTCAAAACTAAAGTTTCCTAAAAAACCAAAGCGAACACCAAAAAAATCTAGGTACCTCCTCTATCTTTGACTCTCTGATATCGTTTTTGGTAACAGCTCATTCTCAAAAGAAATACAATTTATTTTGTATACATAGTTCGCACCAAACGATGTAGAAAATAATTTGTTGAATGGTTTGTTAATGTAACTATTTGTCATTCTCATAGCTATTTAAATCTATTTGTGAGCGTGTGGTCCTATCCGGAGATCGGATCGCTCTAGGTGACTAACTCTGAAGATGAGGTGGAGACGAGTGATGATTTATTGCAAAGAAACCAGCGCTATATATATCACACGCGAACAAAGATGAACAGAAGTGGGAACATCCCAATGAAAAGTGACAACACAAAAAAAAGGAAAAATCCATATGTGATCATATATGTGAAGAACAGAAAAGGAAAGAAAAGAAAGAAAAGAGAAGAAAAGAGGATGATGCATATCATCCTCTAACACTATTACAGCTATGTAAAGAACTTGTAGCTATGTAATCATTCACGTTACTATTCCAATATATCATAGGCATCTGAAGATCTTGCATCTATCTTTATTTACCATATCTTTCTAAGGATTTGCACAACTATTTAATTGTCTACATTGATATTTAATAAAAGCAATAAATAACCTCCTAAAGATTAATCTTACATTACTGATTCTTCATCGTGCAGAGATAGCGATATGATTGCGAGTTGTTTACAAACTATCATCATAAATTTATATATACCTACTTTTTACCTAAATATCTATATGATTCTACAGCTATAATTCAAAATTTTGTAGAAAAAAGAGCACATATTTAAAAGGTAGATGTTTTCGTCTGATATACCTCGTCAAGTCACTTAAAGCTGTTGAATTTTTATGATTGCCTAGAAAATTAGAGGTCTATGTTGGTGAACGCAACGAGAATCTTTTAAAAAATCAGATTGGAAATTTGCTGTTTTCTGTATTGTCAATATCTTTACAGATATTTAAAATTTGTCAGAAATTTATTTCTAACTGTTGATTGTTTTAAAGCATAGAAAAAAAGCGATCGAAATCAATGTGATCATTTTATAAATTGATATAATACTAACTATAGGGTTATCAACATTATCGACAAATATTTTTCCGTAGAATGTACATGTAAAATCTTGTTGATTCGTTATTCTATGACCTGGATTCAACTTTTCAGCTCGGATATTATTTATATGAGATTTACAAATATCTAAATAACAGTGATTGAATGTAAGATATAATATACGAATATTTTGTATTAACAACACGTGTACAGATAAGGAGCGAATATTTTGATAATAATATAACACAACTTTCTCTAACTAACGATAGAAATTATTCCAACACAACATTATTTAATCGATAGACGATGAAAAATTCTAACAACCGATCATATTCTGTTATTTCTTTTAATGAACTTATATCTGCGTATTCTGACTCCTTTTGTATTTTGTTCGGGAGATGTTCATCCTGACTATAGATGAGAGAAATTAGACTGTAAAACAGAGATCTGTGCAACTGTTAAAATAACTTAATATCATCGCCGTTTTCTTTAAATTGATAGCTAAATACGAAAAAGAAATACTTTAGCTTTTAAATAGCTATAGCTCGTTTTGGATAGCACAATTCTATTAAAAAGTATCCCTTTTGAAAAGCTTCGTTGGTGACTAGCCACATACTGTAGCTGGAGCACAAACTTCCTAGAGAAAGCTCAAATTTCCTAGGGGGAGCTCAAAAGTTTCTAGGGGGAGCTGAGCTCCCCTGGTGGCTCTGCCACTAACCCTAGTATATAATGACTAAAACCGAGAGCGGGAGTCTTGGCTTGGTCTCGAGCTCGATACATCTCTAATCCAATCATGCTGAATGAATGAATAATGTTTAGGAAAAATTATCTATCGATTGAATATTAAAACTAGAAACTTTTCTTCTCAAAATTACGAACACCATTGATGATTGTTTCTTATTGGCTGTGAAAAATTCTTATCGATGAGGATATTTCAATTTATGTTCTAGTTGTGGGAATAACGAAAAATTTCATTTTATGCAGACACTTTTCCACCTACTAGAGTCAAAAACTTTTAAATAAAATGTAGATTGTGTATAATAGAGATAAATTTAAAAATATATAGTCTATTTCAAAATTGAGCTTTGTATCTTGTCTAGTTTTCCTCTTAACCATAATGGTCAAGAAATGCAAAAATTTCAAATGTAAAGATATCAAACTTGCCATTTTTTATGAGAAATCATCGATTTATTAAGAAAGATCAGTGACAATAAAAGATGGATATTGTCTAGAATAATTGTTATTGATCAATCGACTTTTATTGAAAAATAAAAAAAGAAAGAAAAAGGACAAAATATTCAAATGATCTCCTCATCGTCTTATTATTGGAAATACGTCGATATTTATAGATGATGGCGACGAGAATATATCACAAAAACATAAAATATATGGTCAAAGGATGAAAAGATGTTTCTTTCTTTTAATTAATAATAAACGCATTTGTGAGCGTTGTTTAAGAAAATCCAATGAATAAGGAAAAATATGAACTTTATTGTAGAAGCACATGAAATCGGATAATAGAAAAATCTGATTCTTTTATATGATTTAAAACACATTGTGTTATTGAAAATATAAATGTTCAGTTTGATAGTAGATATACTAGTTTTTATATTAAATGTATAAAAGTAAGTCTCACTCACAAGCCTTACATTTTTATTTTCAATTGTATCGAAAGACCTAAACCCTTCCCTCCCCCTAAAATAAAAGACCATCGCCTTATAAAGTGTCTCAGCACATCACTTCTTTTTAGGTAGCCTTCTATTTAAGGCTAAGTTTTGGCCAATTATTAATTTAAAAAAATTTCAGAATTAATATTTAATTAATAACCTTTTTTACCATTTTTAGTCGTTTTTTACGAAAAAAATCGCCATTTTTTTGTAAAAAAAATATTAGAAGATTGGTTGTTTCCTATAATTATTAATTGAAATTCATTAAAAAATTAATATTTTTGTAATATATTAATTAATTATTACATGAACTTACATAGGGGATGGCTTTCTAATATAGGGTGGCTGTCTATTCGGGGGGGGGGGGGGCAGGAGATAGAAAAATAATAGTTTTGGGAATCTACCAGAAAAATCTCACATGACTGGTAGGCAAAGAGTTCAAATATTATCATCTCCGACATTCTTCACTCCTACTTGAAACAGACAAAATGTATATTATTAATAATGAGAACAAAAGTAGGAGAGAAAACATTTTTGAGTAAACTCATCAACCCGCTCGATAGAACACTGTCCACAATTACACGAAATAAAACTTAAAAAAATATACTATCTTGTGGGTGAGATATAAATATTTTTTATCTCGATTTCAATAAAACATTGGATATGAAGAGAAAGAAAAGATCATCATAGAACAAGAAATATCCATCACTAATAAATCTCTATAATTTTTCTATGAACTATTTTAATACATGATATTCAACAATGTTCTACATATGTCTTTCGAGGATTTTAGACTACGATTCTATCAAGACAAAGCTTCTCTCCACTTCATATTTTCTTTATATTTGAGAAATCATTGATACAGACATCAGTAAAACATATTATGATAGTATTTTTCTTTAAAGAAACTGAGAATTTTTTCTTTCCTCATAAATCAAAGAAAATAAAAGGTTTATTTTGATGATAATCATGTTTTCTCTTTCTTTCAGTACCACTTCGTGCCAGTTTGAAAGATATTCCTCCTAATGCCACATGGAACAAAAATGGTCAAACAGTAGGAGGACAAAATCCAACGCTCTCTGGTCCTGAAGACTTATATGTGGATGATGAACAAACAATTTATGTTGCTGATCGTTCGAATCACCGTATTGTAGCATGGAAATCTGGTGAAACAAAAGGACAAATAGTGGCAGGTGGACATGGAAAAGGAAATGGTACTCATCAATTGAATGAACCAACAGATGTGATCGTGGATAAAGTGAAAGATAGTCTTATTATTTGTGATAATGCGAATCTCAGAGTAGTTAGATGGCCTCGTCAAAATGGAACAAATGGAGAAATAATTATTTCGAATATTTCTTGTCGGTGTTTGACAATGGACGACAATGAATTTCTCTATGTCTCTGATAATATCAAGAATGAAGTAAGAAGATATCGAATGGGTGAATTCGAAGGAGAAGTAGTAGCAGGTGGAAATGGAAAAGGAAATCGTCTTGATCAGCTCAATTACCCCAGTTACATATTTGTCGATCGAGAACATTCAGTATTTGTGGCTGATAATGAAAATTACCGTGTGATGAAATGGATAGAAGGTGCAAAAGAAGGTATTGTTGTTACTGAGGGATACGATAGAAACTATCGGGCAAGACGGTTTTATCCTAATGGACTTGCAGTTGATCAATTGGGTACTCTTTATGTAGCTGATAGTACTAATAACCGAATTGTACGTTGGCCTAAAGGAGCACGAGAAATAGATGTTCTTATTGGTGGATATGACGAAGGAGCACAAGCAAATCAATTTAGGAGGCCCGTAGGATTGTCATTTGATCGGCAAGGTAATCTCTATGTTGCTGATTGGGGTAACGATCGAGTACAACGATTTAAAATTGAAATATCATGAAATTAATGGAATAAATTGATAAATAAACTTTATGTTTTCTCAGCTATTGATTATTATATTCTGATTGCTGTGTAGTTTCAGTTGTAAACAAATAAAAGAATGAAAATGAATTGATTTATAATTATATTTGCGCGCGCGATGAGATGGATTCTGACTGTTGGAGGCACAAAGGTCAACAGCGGCAAGACAATGTACGCGCATAAAAGGTCTTTTCGTTGTCTTTGTCCAACAAGAGTAGTATCTCTCTAGATTGAATTAATGTAGAAAACATACATTAATTCAACGCCAAAAAAAGAGAAGTTAACTAATCGGAAAGTATTTACACTCGCCATGAAAAGAAAATACTGACACGTATTTACTTGGTTTTTTTCGTGAAAATTTCGTTAGAAATTATATAAAACTACGTATCACGTTTAAATTTCGCGCAAAGATGTTTTTCACAGATCTGCAAGCAGTTTCAAGCATATCAGTATGTCAATTAAAAGGGATAATCAAATAACTTTTTGAAAAAGCAACTGATTTAATAAAATTTTACTCGTAGTTTTTATCCTCTGAGATTACGTTACATACATAAGATCATGTCCAATTGTTGTAGCTATTCCTCTAGGGTATCAAAAAAGAAACTACGTTTATGCGGCGATTTGTTTGCATCCATATCGTTATTCATTTTTCAAATGATAAATATTAACGGGTGGATCGAAAGTTTTCGCACAAAATGTTTCCTCATTTGTGGCTAACTTGAAAACATTTCAGACGAGTCGAAAACTATGGATTAGAACTAGAATTTTGTGGTCTTTCTGAATATGAGCTTGAAAATTTAATTTGGACGACGCATAAACAGCTTTTTCCTAACCCATATATGTCCCTTTGCAAATAGCCTAAAAGCTATCGGACACGGTAGTTTTGTAGAGTAGAAACTTATTTACAAAATGAGATATTGAATTAAGTTGTAGCTTTAACATAGGTGAAGTTATTTGTATTTTGTCGGAAGCTCCTTTCTGTGAAAAATGTCTTTTGGTCAAAAGTCGATTTCTCATAAATCAGGGTAAAGAAAAAACAAAAATTGAGAAGCCTTGTGTAAAGACCAAAAAAAACTCAAATAGTACATCTTGTAGGGCAGATTTTGCTCTACCAGCTGATTGAGTAATGAAGGTTCCAACTTTTAGTTTCGAATCGCAATAGTTAAAATACAAAAAAATGTGTGAAAAATTTTCCCGTCCAAACAAATTTTCCAGGCCTTTCAAAGATTCCCTCACTGCTTTTAAACAAAAATTGACAAAAAATTTTCAAGCTCATATTCAGAAAGATCAGAAAATTCTGGTTCTAATCCATAGTTTTCGACTCGTCTGAAATATTTTCAAGTGGCCCAAAAATGAGCAAACATTTTGTGCGAAAACTTTCGATTCACCCATTATTATATATATTTTCATGATTTTTAGTTATGTATTGACAATTTTTGAACGAAAAAACAAAAGAATATTATTTCGTTTATTTATATATCGTATTATTTATAAAAAATAAAACCTAATTTTATCATATGATTCTTTGTATCATGATTACCAAATGAGCTTCTTGATCACGCCTTTAATATCGTCACTATTACCATGATCACCATAGCGAATTTTACCATAGTTGTTGTTTGGTCATTTGTACCAACAATTACCATAGATATCTTGACCATAATTATTATTTGGTCATCTGTACTACGGTTGCTAGGAGCATTTTAACCAAATGGTCATTTTCACCATAGCTATTAATTGGTCATTTCTACCATTGTTACTATAGACAATTGTATTATAGTTACTGTGGGGATTTCAACCATAGTTGTTAAATGGTCATTTGTGCCATACCGCGTTACCGACAGACAGACAGACACAGGTGAATTTACGTTTTGCAGACCCTAGCCTTTCAGTATAGGGAAAATCTTATTTTGAATTGAAATAAATATATTACTCTTTCTGTTCCAATATAACAGTAATATATTTATTTGAAAAGAAATTTTATCCTCTATCTACAGCTAACTGAGAATTATTTTTAAGAGAATTACTTATTTTGTTTAGTTAAATGATATTTGAATGATAAATGTCATTCTGTTGTATAGAATAGGAAAACAATGATCATTCATTAACAAAGTAATTAAGATCGTCGGTCATGTGTATCGTTGTTTTTCATACATATATACACATACCGGGTGTTCCAAAAGTTTTGCAACATTTTGTATTTTGCATATATATCGGCATAGGTAAATGAGAGAACCTTGATTTTTTTTGAAAGGATGTGCCTTGAAAAGCTCTACAAAAATGGTAATAGTAAATTCTAATTGATTCGCACCAATGGTCTTTTCCATATTCGAAAAGGTAGATCTATATGTCAGTGGTTTGTCCCATTGCTGTATTAACAACAGATTTTCTGTATTGGTTTTTGATCTTTCTTTAACTTTTGAACATTAAATTTTCGATGACACTTTTTATTTAAATCAATATTAAGCACTCTGCTATTGTTGAAATACTAATTTTAAAATCTGTAGCCATTTTTCGTAAATTTTCTCGACAAATGTTGGGATCGAGACTTTTTTCACCTGGCTGATGAGTTTTTTTGTGCGACCAGTTCTTCGTCATCCTGATTGTGGTTTAACATTAATTGTTCCAGATTTTTTATACCGACGTAACCAACGATAAATGGTACTTCGATGAACCTTGTTTGCCAATGCGTTAGCGATTTCGGGAGCTTTTTTTCGATTCTTGTAGTGAATCAAAGCTATATCTCGTAAATCATGACTTTTCACCATTTCAAAATCAAGTGAAACAAAATAAAAGAATATTGTCCAACTAGAGTAATAGAGGGCACTAATGCGCACTTTATTTATGTAAAAGGAATCTATTATCTCAATAGCAATAGTAAATGCAGACTTTTCAAACTATCACAAAACTTTAGTAAATGGTGTAAATACCGCAATGGGATAAACCACTAACATATAGATCTATCTTCTTGAATATGGAAAAGATCATTGATACGAGTCAATTAGAATCAGAGGTGGGCAAGTCAAGCCAAAAAAACAAGTCAAGTCAAGTCAGACTTGACCGACTTGATTGACTTGACTTGACTTGACTTGAAGGTTTTTCTAATCTTCCAACTATGTTCCTAGTTTTTCTAATGCATGATGTGACTGTGAACATCAGTACATTCATCTTTGGTTATTAACTAGCAGATACAACATCGTTGTTGGTGGGAAAATACCGTATAACTCGCAACAGGCATCATAAATGTTTTATTTTTGTGTCTTTGGCATAAATCTAAGGAGGCAAATGAATTAATTATTAAATAAACTATTTAACCAGTTATTTGTCAGACGCAAAATAAATGAATAAAACAATGCTGAGTTCTTTCTTCTTTCTCTTTATCTTTTCTGCCTGTTCCGAGTATTGCACTTGGACGATATCTGTATTGATGTCACCGTTGCATTAGTCAGAATAGACAGCAACGAAAAAGAGAAAGACGGAGCATTGCTTACCTTCATTATTTCAAAATTTCTTACCTTTTATTTTATTGTTGAAAATGACCTTTTGAATGAGATCAAAAGTTTCACTTTATTCATATACAATAACATTGATACTAAAGAAGTTACTTGAATCGAACAATCAATATGAATAATACTGTATCTTTAAATACAAACTCCTCTATGTCAAGCTCTTCATATATATCTTTCACACCGAAATCTAAATCTGAAACAGTATTCAAACAACAGCGTGTTGGAAAAATATTCGAGATGTTTTCTTCACAAATATTATTGAAAAAATGATAAAAATTGGTCTGCAAAATGTTTAATATGTGATGATATAGTATCAGAGATGGACAAATCAAGTCCAAGTCAAGTCAAACGTTTTAAACTGTTTGCGAAGCACTGTTGGTATATTTCAATTTGAATATCAATGATAGAAAGTAATATTTTGCTGAAATCCTAATCTTTTGTACTTAGGAATGCTTGCAACCATAAGGATGACTCAAAATCCATACTTTACTATTTCATATGATAGATTATAATCACCTGTGAGTGTTTGTAGATGTGTTTTGGATGTTAGTATATCTGTGCTTAAGATTTTCGAGTTTGAGAGATATTGAGGCATTCCAAACGCATTTAGGAATTGCTGTTAGTGGACGTTTGCGAGCATATCTCATCGAGTTCCGAGTGTTTGTAGATGTGGTTTCCCCGTCCGTTGAAAAGTTGGGTGTTAGTAAATGTTATCATGTTTTGCAAATATCCAATAACCAGAGTCTCTCTGGTCGCTCGAATATAAATATATATCAATTTATTTTCAATCATTTATTTCCTTTCAATTGAAATTACATAGCAATCAAAATATTATAATCAATAGCTCAAAATAAAGAAAGTTTATCAATTATTCCCATTAATTTCATGGCATTTCAATGTTAAATCGTAGTACTTGCTTGATCAATTGATCAACAACATAGAGATTACCTTCTCGGTCAAATGACAATCCTATGGGATAATTGAGTTGATTTTCTTGTATTCCTACGTCATTTCCACTAACAATAACATTCCCTTGTTGTGCTTCTTTAGGCCAACGTACAATTCGGTAATTATGACTATCAGTTCCATAAACGGTACCCAATTGATCAACTACAAGTCCATTAGGATAATACAATTGTGTCAAATTCGTTCTATCTCCTTGTCCACCAGCAACAACAATACCTTCTTTTGCACCTTCTATCCATTTCATTACACGGTGATTATAATGATCACACACAAATACTGAACGTTCTTGATCGACGAATATATAAGTAGGGTTATTGAGTTGATCAAGACGATTTCCTTTTCCATTTCCACCTGCCACTAATATTCCTTGGAATTTACCCATTCGATATCTTCTTACTTCATTCTTGTCATTATCAGAGACATAGAGAAATCTATTGTCATACATTGTCAAACCATAACAAGAGATATTCGAAACAATTATCTCTCCACTTGTTCCACTTTGACGAGGCCATCTAACCACTCGTCTATTTCCTAGATCACAAATAACAAGACTATCTCTCTCTTTATCCACGATCACATCTGTTGGGTAACTTAATTGATGAACGTCCTTTCCTCCTCCATGTCCACCTGCCACTATTTGTCCAATTGTTTCACCAGATTTCCATGCTACAATACGGTTGTTCTCAGAATCAGCAACATAAATTGTTTTTTTATCATCTACATATAACCCGTGAGGCAGAGAAAGCTTTGGATTTTGTCCTCCTACTATCTGACCATACTTATTCCATTTGGCATTTGCAGGAATATCTATCAAACTGGTATGAAGTGGTCCTGAAAGAAAGAGAAAACATGATCACCATCAAAATGAATCTTTCATTTTCTTTGGTTTATGAGAAAAGACGAACTCCTATAATATTGTTTCTCACTCTGCTTAATGTGATAGAGAAGAATAAAAATAATTCTCAGTTGCTGTAAAGAAAAATACTATTACAATATGTTTTACTGATGTCTATATCAATGATTTCTCAAGTCTATCAAGCGGGTTGGTGAGTTTACTCAAAAGTGTTTTCTCTCCTACTTTCGTTCTCATTATTAATAATATACATTTTGTCTGTTTCAAGTAGGAGTGAAGAATGTCGGAGATGATAATATTTGAACTATTTGCTCATCAGTCATGTGAGATTTTTCTGGCAGATTTCCAAAAATATTTCTCGACGGAAATTTCGCTAGTCGAAGCTCCGTCGTGGAGTTTCTGAGAAGTCTACTAAAAAATGCGAAATTCCTGAGGAATTCTCAAGCAGCCACCAAGTTAATCCGCGAACAGTTGTTACATGGAGACTTCTTAGAGAGTTTCTGTTTTTGTGATTTCATTCTATAAATTACATAAATGTTTTATAGATACCCCTGGAAAAAAATTGTTTCACTCAGTATTTTAAATATATTATTACTATAAGGTAACATTGGGTAAAAACTAATTGTATATTCTGAAAGTTCATGGAGTTTTCTATCATCTTATGTAATTAGATTCTAGTTTAGAACTATGCATTATTAAAATAAATTAATTCTAATGAAGGCATATATAAGTGCAAGCCAAAACAAATATATATAGAATAATAGAGAATTTCATGATCTATCAGAATATATAATTGATTTTTTTAAAAAGGCAAACTTGTAATGATAACAAAAAATAGAAAAACTAATTTTGATGTCAGTGACGAAATCAAGTCTGTGGAAATCTGAACATGAGGATACTTTCATTGCAATTAATTTATTTAAATAATGCATAGTTCTAAACTAGAATCTAATTACATAAGATGATATACAAGTCCATGAACTTTCAGAATATATAATTAGTTTTTAGATAATGTTACCTTATAGTAACAATATATTTAAAATACTGAATAAAATATTTTTTTAGGAGTATATATGTACTTTGTCTATAGATCATGTGCACAGCTAAGAGAGAAAGAAAAGACATTACATGTATCTACGAATATACGCACAAATTCTAGGAGGTTGATGATTTAGTTTAAAATAGTCTTCATGTCTCTTGTTCACAATACTTTCACGTTACGTCTAAAATCTGTTTCAGCGAAAAATACTAAAAGGTTTTAATTTTGTATTGCTATCGATTTTACTAGAATTTAAGAGAGGGTACACGAGGCCACGACCCAAAACATCCGACATCGGTTGTCGCAAATATTTTTTTTTCAAATAAGGTTGCTAGTTCGAAAGAGCGTTAAAAGTTAGGCAGATACCTAAAATTTTATAGCTTTGGCACAAAGCCTTCTAGTATTTTGAAAATCAATTTTCTTGGACCCTCTCAAAAACCATCAATTTTTGTGCATTTTTGGTTATGACATTTTTTATCACAAAAAGTTGACCAAAGCTATTATCAATATATACTAGTTAATAGAGCAGCTTCTGCTCTAGAAAATCCTGTACTTTATATATAAGATTACGTACTTCAAAAAAATAGAAAGCTCATTATAATGTGTAAACTTGGCCATTTTGACTTGGTATTTTTTTGTTTTTTTTTCTACTACGCTCTTATTTTTCAAGAGCCTAGAGCAAACTTCATACATTCTTGTACAACAGCAAAAGGCGCATCTTTTGATAAAAGAAGATTTGTTTTAAAGTACTGGCAAAGTCTCGAAAAGTTCATAATAATGCTGCTCACTACACGTGATTTTATGCATTTTAATGAAAACTCACTAAATAACTTTTTATTTTAACCCTTTCATCGCGATTCGATTTCCATAGAAAGTAACATCTCTATATTCGTTTTATTACGAAAACAAAATATACCACAAGATGTAGCATGAACCGCTGTACAATCTACATCGTAAAGATTATTTCGATTGTATACCTTTTGTATTCAAAAAAAAAGCAAAAGTGTGTGGGACCAATTGTTGAGGTTGCAAAAATTGATGGCACAGAATTTTGCTTTTCTTGAAAACAAAAGGTATACAATCGTAATAAGCTTTACGATGTAGATTGTAGAGCGCTTCACGCTGCATCTTGTAGTATATTTTATTTTTCCTTACAAAACCATATTAGATGATAAAAGGATCAAATAAGAAACATTGAATTTCACATTCGTGTGGAAAAAAATGATGTTTTCCTAACCTAAAAAACAAGTCAGACAGAGTTTTATATTCTTTCACAATAAAAGTTAGACAATTAAAATAAGCTTTACTATGACGATTGTAGAGCTTTTTACGCTGCGTCTTGTGGTTTACACGGTTTTCTTAATAAAACGTATTTCGAGATTAGAATATGAAATGCAAAGTGGGACCCACCGGTGGGTCCCATCGTGGTGAAAGGTTTAATGCAAATAATTACGATTTATGCCAAAACTAATAATATATTTGAAATCAGCGCTAAAAACTGACCTAGTCCGTGTATGTTTTGAGAATTTTTGAGATTTTTTCTCATCAAAAATTTCACCCTGGTCCTCCTCAGGGATCTGACGAAACATGAATTTCATTAAAAGACATTTAAGCAGTATGAATGAGGTTCTAAACTTATGAGATGCTAGTAAAATACAAAATTCTATCAATCTAAAATATATAAACAGCATTTCGGTGAAATTCATGTTTCGTCAAATCCCTGAAGAGGACCAGAGTGAAATTTTCGATGAAAAAAAATCTCAAAAATCCTTGAAACATACACGGGCTAGGTCAGTTTTTAGCGCTGATTTCAAATATATTATTGGTTTTGGCATAAATTGTAATTATTTCCATTAAACTAAAAAGTTATTTAGTGAATTTTCATGAAAATGCATAAAATCACGTGTAGTGAGCAGCATTATTATGAACTTTTCGAGACTTTGCCGATACTTTAAAACAAATCTAGTACTCGCCAGACGTCTCTGGACATATCAAAATCCAAGTAAAGGTCAACCGTTTTTCATGAAATTTTCATCAGAGAAAGAGCTGGAAAAACTGTGATCGCAAGCATCAACCCGAGCTCGATCGGTTGCGGTAGGATAGAGTTCGGTTTTAAACATTGTTTTAAACTTTTGTGATCTTGATCTCAACATTTGAAGAATTTTTTCAACTTCTTTTACTTATCAATTCATACCGAGTTGAGGGTGAGGGTGAGATCTCACCCAGATAGTAGAGTCTTAGCTAACACTACCAAACTTTCTACGATGCGTTTCTGAGTCCAGCGGTAGCTTTAGAGAATGCTGTTGCCATTAATAGGAGTACGATGGGGTGTTTGGGTGAAATTTTAGTCAAGTCATATGGCAATGAAATGTGCATGAAGTTTTTAAGAAATTTAGCGAATTTGTTATGATTCTAAGATTAATCATTTCGTATCGATGGTTCTTTGGTCGAAATGTGAAAATCGATGGTTTCTAATAGATTATAAGAGAAAAATGTATACAAGTGTTTCCTTGATTCACAACGATGACGTATCTATATATATTAAGAAGAGCGTTTGTCTGTTCGCTATGCATTTAGTCCGTGTGATAGCTAGCGTCACAAAAGTTTCCACACTACTTCCTTAGCTTCTGAGGAAAGTCATCTTGAGGTTGAAACCACCAAGCGGGGTGCATGAAAGAGGCTGGGTGAAATTTCATCGCGATCAGTACAGATCGAGATTCTGATGAGTTTGTTCGCTATGAATTTAGTCATCGTGAGAGATAGCGTCACGGAACTATCCGCATCAGTTCCTTGAGTGCGCTAACGAAAGGAAGGCGTGCTTGAAACTTCATCCAAGTCGTAGGAGACTGTGATTTTATTCACTTTCTAATTAAACGACGCAGTTCAATGCAATTTTGAGAGTGATCGTGTCCAAAGTGGATGCGAGTGAGGATGTCAGCTTGAGCTCGATGAGAAGAGTTCTATGGCGAATACCTAACGCATAGCAGGAACAATCCTGTTAAAGATGCCTGACGCATACCGGTAAAAGTCCTGTCATAGAGGTTTCAGGTGTGACAGGAAAATTTTTGTTGCAGATGACTCAGTCACAGGGGGGAACAGTCCTGTAAAAGACGTGTTGTGTACAGCAGAAAAAGTCGGGTGGAAGGTGCAAAACTTTAACCATATTTTCTTTGCAGTGGATACCTCCTCTAGTCTTATATATAAAGTACAGGATTTTGTAGAGCAGAGGCTGCTCTATTAACTAGTATATATTGATAATGGCTTTGGTCAATTTTTTGTGATAAAAAATGTCATAAACAAAAATGCACGAAAATTGATTTTCAAAATACTAGAAGGCTTTGTGCCAAAGCTATAAAATTTTAGGTATCTGCCTAACTTTTAACGCTCTTTCGAACTAGCAACCTTATGTGAAAAAAAATTTTTTTTCGGCAACCAAATTGGGTCGTGGCCTCATGGACCCTCTCTTAAGAGGCAGATTGGAGAAAGTTTTTCTCCTCAAAAGAAAAAATAAACGTGAAAACGTCGGATTTAAATCCGAGTTTTATGTGTACTTCAAAAAGTAAAAATAATTCACAACATATTGATTTTGATCGAACCGTCTACAAACTAGCTATCTTGAGTCTATCATCAGCATTTTGACCGTATCTCGTGAACGGCTTAACCATTTGAGCTCTGAGACATCTCGATTGAACGGAAAACAGTTTAGTCTACAAATTCATTCTACTCAAGCGAGGAAGTTATCAAATAAAAGAAGTGTTAGAAGTCAAAAACTGCGTAAATCCAAAGATTACACTGCGGAAGGTGGTATTTTCGATTTCTCTCACGTGCTGCACGAAATCTTAGGCTCATTTTTCTATAAGACATAGATTTCATCAAGACACATCCTTTGCCACTAAATTATAAGAATAAAAAATCTGGGGAGCCAAGCTAGCATGGACGACACTGTAGGCGATCCTATAAAGTGATCATTGACTCAACTCTCAGAATGATATTATATCTTTATAAATCACAGAAAACTGAGTAGGAGGAGTTATTTCAGAATGGATTTGGGCTTATATCAAGCGAGATTATGATCATAGGTAACCTCATGGATCTATTAGAGATATGTGATACACAGAGGCATCAGTATTTTCATAATAATTCACCAATATAAATAGCTATCGAGTTCGAATTTTTTCCATTATATAACTCTTCTTAGTAGCGACAAAACCATGCATCTAGAACATCCTAAAACTGCTAGTCACCCGAGACATATATAGGGACACTGGCCTCAGAATACAGATTTTGTACATTTTGAGACCTTGTTTAAGCAATTTTCACTTAAAAAACTACAATTTGATTCAAAATTAATATCATTTTCGGAATAAGCATTAAAAACTGAGTCAATTCATATGTGTTGTGAATAGTTCTGAGAAAAATTGTTTTTTGAAAAAATCCCTGTATCTTCCCCTCAGGGATGATCTAGTAAATAATGACAATTTTTTCCACAACTCAGCCACTTCTTGACGGATCCTTCTCATCTTCGAACTCGACCGAGATATTGATGAGACAATTCTGTGCACAAAATTTCAGTTCAATTGCATGTAATTGTGAAGAGTTATCGTGTAAACGGCCGACCGGACATACTGACCGATTCTAGAGTGTACTCACTTTTTGAGTACACAAAAACAAGAAAACACATCATCATGAAAATAAAGATGAATACAAAAAAAAACAATTTTGAGCTCGGACTTTTAATTGATCGGCCTATAGTTACTTGGTAATGCGGTTGATCAATAACGGCAACTTCCTTTCCCTAGTAGTGCTGTAACTACCGGGGGCAGGGCTGCACGTTGGTACAATGCCACCTCTGTAAACGTCTCTTACCCAGCCAAAAACCATTTTTTGCTCCCCCCCCTGTAAAATTTTATTTCGCTGACTTGCCCCCTCTATAAAAATTTCCTGGTTACGCCACTATTCCCTAGACGCCTCTATATAGCCCATGATAACTAATAGAAAATACCTCTAAATAGACTATAAGATCCTATATGCAGCACCCTAATTACGCTATAAGGATCTATGTAGGGTACCGCTAAATAGGCCATACAGACTTATGGAGGGTACCCCTTTGTAACTCTTAATGACTTATACAGGATACCCTACACTGTAATCTACAACACACTGTTTGTGCTCGAATATCTTTTGACTTTCCCATTCTCTCATTGCTTAACTTCTCGTAAATCCTACCCTCTAAAGAAAATTATTTTATTCTCGAACTTGAAAAATGGTTTTGCGGGGTTCTCGTTTTGGGAATGTAGCTAATGGCTTCCACCACCGTAATCTACAAAGGCAGAAATACTAAATGTAGGATCTTAGCCTGCTAATATTCGAGAAACTCACAATAAAATATAACAAATATTAATGAAAATAACGAAGAAAAACAATCACGACGAGACAAGAAAGAAACACAACAACAACAACAACAATTACTACTACTACCACGACTGAAATATATAAATATGTATATATTTATATATATCAAAACACAGCATAGAAAATAAAATAGACACAATAATACAAAGAAAGAAAATCTCGTGATGATCAATATATTGATATAGCTATGTATATCATAGGAAGGAAAAAAGAAACAATATATATATATTTAAACTATAAGTTGGCGTCATAGAATCTTATCTATGGATGCTAACAGGTTTGACAACTTGCTAAACTAAAAAAAGAATCTTTTCTCAGGCAAACGAGAAAAACCTTGCTTCTGAACTACTGTCAGGTTTCGTACGCAAGGACTAAATGGCCCAACAATAAGCGCACAATCTTTGCTCATCTTTCCTTAAATAATGATGTGAGAGCATTCGGTCAATAGACAACCAGACGTTGTGACCTCTTCATCAATAGTAGCTGTCTAGTCACTCTTTCTTTGTGGTTCCATCGTCTCTCCTACATAAGTTTGTCTTTTGTGTCATACAGACAGAACTGAAGTGATGGAGTAGTGTGTAGTGAACATCTTATACTGAGGATAGTGGTAATGATACTTCTCCAGTTTCTCATTGTTCATCAACAATTAGATATACACCGCAGCGGTAATGAAACAGGTTCCAAGTAAAACGCGAAAGTTCTAAAGATTTTTGGTCTCAGTCTTTTTCTTCTCTACGATACCTAGCAATGGTTCAGAAGGCGACGTCCTTCTCATATATCCACAGAAAGATCCTTTTTTGGTTTAGCAACCTTCCAAGCCTTTTTCTAAGTTTGGTACAAAACTGAGTTTCTTTAGAGTGTAGTAAATCTTCATCAGTGATAATAAAGCGACAACTTAATGTTTTTTGCCTAATTCGAACGTTGCATTCCAAGCAATCAAAATAGAATTACATTAAAGGTTCTCTTACTCTATGATAAAACTTTGTGCAGATGTGGTTATTAGATGTAACACAGTGCGAATTCAGACAGATAAAGAGCGTTTTCATTTCCACCCTGTTCCTTTTTTTTCTTATTTCTTGCTTTCGCCGCTCTTTTTTGTCTGTTCAACACTATTTCGTAAAATCAAGAGACAAGAAAATAATTCATTCTTTCATGACACCAAAAGTTCATTGCAAAAAAAAATAAGAAACATCTAACCTTCATTTGTCTCTTTATAACAACATGTTTCATATTTCCCAAAAATTCCCCAACAATATTTCCACGACTGCTTGTACGTGTCGTTGGGACCTAAATAAATATGAAAATAGTTTAATGAATAAAAATTGAGATTTCTCTATTTCGTGTATTGCTTATCAATTTGTTTTATATTTTTTTTTGTATAACGAAGATTGATTACTTACAGCCATTATAGAAATGTGTATGACAATTTGTCTTATAGCATTCAGTTATAGCACTGTTCGACGTAGTGCACATCATTGCGATAAATAATACAATGAGTATGTATTTCATCATTTTTCTAGAAAATAAGTTAATTGATTAATAGAGCATACAATTATTTGACAGTAGTCACTGATAGATTCGGTTAATCAGACGCGCTGTTGATGTTGTTATTCCAATGTCTTGCTCTATAAAAAAAGAATACAAAATATTCTAAAGGCAATTATATCTATCCATGAACAAAATTTTAGATCGAAACTCCGTTATTTGCATTTTTTGATAAATACATACGAATGAGTTGAAAAATGTAATAAACACTCATAACTTTTCAAACAGGATCCATGAGCAGAAGCTCCTTTATGCTTTTTGCTATCTCAACATACTCTATTCAATGAGATATACATGAATCATAATAAAGGTGATACCTCTGGCAGTTTCTTCGTAAGAAATGATAGCAGTAGTACTTAGTGGTATAGTTCTTCATAGTAATGTCCTCCATTATTAATATTATTAGAGAATGTCATCACGATTGATTTTTCTCTTATAAAAAACGACCAAAAAAATAGGAAAAGTCTCAATATTAATGGTTTTTAAAAGGTCATTTTATTATGTTCAATGACGAGTTTCTAGTTATTTAAATTTAAATTCAAAAACAGATTTTGATTGAATAATTTTAGTTTATTCTCAGATTTATATTGTAAAAATCAAGATACAAAATAAATTTAAATCATAAAAAGAATAAAAATTCATTTTTAAAATTTTTATTTTTTTTAAATACTTTTTTAAAAGACCTGAGCAGGCAAAAGAAATTTTCTTAGAAAAAATATAAAAAGTTCGAAAATTAACATTAAAAAATCATATCCAACTAATTTTGTAATGTATAATAAAATTCTTCTATTGGTACTAAAACTTGAAGAAAAGCGAAGCAAAATTGTATCCAAGAGCATCTGACGAATGACTAGGAATATATACAAGTTGATCCTTTAATAATGTGGCTCAATAGTCTAAGCAATGGGTAAGTGATATATTGTGTGCATGTTCGAATCTAATCTTCTGAATTATATATTTATATTTAGATTAGTCCAGACTCGTACAGCACACAATACAACATCTTAATCCATCCGACGTACTATCGCAGATGTTCTTACTTTTTCCATTCCAAATACAGTTTGGATGGACGTCAGGACAGGATGACATTTCTAGTCTTTTTCTCAAAAAGTCCTAGTAGATAACTAGTTAATATTTCATTAGCTAAGGACTAGTCCAAGGCTAGCCTGATTTGCGAAAATGATTAGACATGACAAAAATACTGACGCTTAACAACTACATAGTCAGAACGTGCATTAAGAACGCCAGGTAATTCCAGACTAGTCATGCACTAGGACTTTTTGAGAAAAAGACTAGAACTATCATCCCGCCATGACTAGAAATACGACTAGTCTTTTTACCCGTCTTTTGCTCGCCTGGGTAGAAAACGATTTAAATATATTAAAAAAGTTCTTGAGTTTTCAACTAATGGATATTAAATGACAGATATCAGGAATAAGATAACATGTCGTCTAGCTGTGGATTTATATTTTCGAGTTCATATTAACGTGTAATAAAGAAAATTCGATTTTTGTTGAACTGCTGAAACTTAATGTAACATTGATCAGAGAACATTTTTACTGGCGGATCCATAAAGAAGTTTTCATGTTTATGTGGTAAAAACAGTCATTTACTAAAAAAATGATTTCTCTATACATTTTACATGTATTGTTCTTATTAGGAACATTGCCTGTACTTTAAATACTGACTTCTCCAAAATAGTTTTTTTACCTGCAACTACGTATAGTATGTCGTTTTTTTGTGAAAAACAATGAGAGATTAAATGGTAACCATCTTCTTATGTACGGTTCTTACTTTTCTTTTTCTTTTTTACTTTCGAAATTGGTATCTTTGGACTTTTCTTCACTTTATGATAGGTATCTATTACATTTTGTTTATTACAAAAAAGAAAAAGACCTTGTAAAGATAGCTACGATCGGTCGCAAAAATCTAATATAACATAAGTTATCTTTTAACACGTAATATGATATCAATAACGAAATGAAAAAACGAAACAGTCTTCATTTTAAAATCACAAAAGAACAATAAAAATTCATCGAAATATGTCACTGTCCAACACATATAACACTTGCTAGACGATGAGTAGTCGATTCAATACATTCTAAATGTACCATGTAATAAAAAATGATGACTGGAATCATTTCGTTATTATATCTATACTTGTGTTATTTTAATAAGTAATCAGGAACTGGAAAAGTAGCGTTACCATCACTCTCGATTTTGACATTAACTGTACACTACTACATTACTCCAATTTTATTCATATCATATAGGCACGAGAAAAGTATGATATTAGAGAGAATTTATATATTTAGGAATAATAGTGGTAGTAGTAAGTAGTGGGACAGCCAAAGACTATTTCGAGCGCATATGATATTTGTGATACCAGAGCAAATGAGTATAAAAATACACACAGCAGATACATACAGTGGATGGATTGTAATGGTTGTGCTCTAGTTTGATAAGAAACTTAATAAAAATCGCATAAAAAAATCTATTTCCAGTCTCTAATAGCTAGGGCATCCTGATTTGATCTATAATCTACAGTGAATGTACCCTACATATCGTTGACTCAACTTTTGCAGCTGTTATACAAAAGTTCACAAGATGCGTCGACGTGTCAAGTATAGAGTATTGAGATAGTTTGACGAAAAGTCGAATAGAAATAAGCGATAAAGTGACTATTGAAAATTAGATGGTAATCGAAGAGTCATATACACAAATTAAGAGTGAAAAAGATGCGATCAAAGAGCATCTGTCATGATACACAAAGTGATTTATTATTCCCTTTTCTGAAACAAAGGATTACACAGCCGTAAATTCCTTTACAGTTTGACTGTCTGTCCTAATCAATCAGAAAACAGCAACGATTATATCGATTATAATAGAATGTAATAGTTTCTAAAAATACTCCCAAAGGATTTTTGGGGTCGGAGAATCCAATGGTACTATTAGTTTTTTATGATCTAGTAACAAAAATTTTTTTTTACGAAAAAAGCCATCTTTTTAAAATTTGACCAAAGCACTTTTAAGGGCGATGAATGAATTGGTATCATTAGGTTTCAAAAGTTTATAAATTTAATATTTCGTTGATTGAAGGGAGAGTGACACGGAAAACAGTGAAATGCGTTTATTTGTTTGTGCCAGGTCAACGGTCAAAAAAACACGTTTTTAGAGAAATCAACAAGAAGTCTCAACTTTGAAAAAATCTAATCTTAACTTTTTAGTAAAAGTTTTCGAGGTCGAGGAATCGGATAGTACCATTAATTTTTGAATTTTTTTTAAATAATTTTTTTACTAAAAGAAGGCTTTTTCACGAAATAACGATTTGTCTCGGGTCTTGGAGAAGAGATCACATAACATAAAATAAGTTTGTAGTTATACATGTATGCTCTCTTCTAAAGTTTCTCTGTATCTTTCTATATTCAAGCCAATCTGTAAATGTCATCGGTTAGATTAATATCAAAAGCTTGTAATATTGTAGTCCAAAGCTATATGAAGGGTAATGGAGGACAAAGAATTCGCATCCGGAGTCTTATTACTGGTTAATAATAAGTTACCAAAAAATTACCTATTAGTTTTACTTTATTTTCTAAGAAGTTCGATCCAAGATGGTCAAAGATCAACAAATGGAAACTGAGTTGGTTTGCCAAATAATTAATACGAGAGAATATAAACTTTCTCCAATAAAACTCCACCAAAGACAATAAAAATGTTTGCGATCTATTTCTTAGCTTTCTTTGATGAACTACTTGTTGTTTTAAGCTTGACTTACGAATATTCGAGGGTCGTAAATCTATATTTGATATTGATTCTAATATAAACAGTTTTCTTAGTTGATTACTATATGTCGAATCTTAGAGTCAGATTTATACAAAAATATGTAAAAAAGGAAGTGACTATTTGAAGTTCTGTTGTTGAGTCTCCATAGATGTGAACCGTAAAATTATATTCCGAAATAGACAAAGCTCTTTTCTAGACTGCAATGTGCTATACTCTATTTGTAGCAATTGTTAAATAGTTCTCCTTTTTTAATTTCTTCTTAACGAGCGTATTAACAAATACCTTGCAGCTTTTGAGAAGAATTTAAACGAGATGCATCCATTAATTTCAAAGCTGAACTAATATCGGTCAATATAGTGGCGTCAAATATGAAAACGGCTGGTCGTTGATTTAAAAAGCTTACCATAAGTGCATTAAGTGAGATTTAAAGTACTTTAATAGATCCTCAAATAATTCGATTCTTGAGGAAAAATAATTCTTTATTAGACATTTTATATAACAGAGCATATCCAGTAAAGGAATTGTGAACACTAACATAGTGTTTTTTGCTTATCGTAGTGTAATCAGAAATAGATATGTAGTTGTATCGTCTTAAAACTTTAAGAAGCTATCCGGAATTATCTAGTCCCCTCTACTGAAAGGAGGGTTCTACGCTGAGCAAGCAATTTACGCTCGTTCGTTCTTAGACTGTATATTTATTATAGTTTTCTATGAAGTTTGACCAAAGGTAATCAGGACCGAGGAAGTCAAATCTGACGTCAATATTTTTGTAAACCACTTTTTCAAGTCTTTTTGGATATTACGTTTACGAGAAAATCAGCTATATTGTTAGAATTTGACGAATGATTATGAGGAATGTTAGTTTTGAATTAGTTTTTTTGAATGCATTGTGATTGTGCGTGGGTCTTTTACCCTTCAATGCTGAAAAGAACCGCTTTCGTATATTTTTTTCAAAGAATCATCAAGGGTAATCAAATGGACATTGTATTACATATAACAGAATGTCAACTCATTTGTTGGCTTCGAAAAGAGAAAAAATGGAAGATTTAATGGAAATGTCGGTAGAAACAGGTAGACGTTTATTTGGAGAGTTACTTCAAAGATGAGATTTGAAAGAGTCTCAGATAGCTTGAATGATTTTTCGAAGGAACCTAATTAATGTCTCTTTAGGAATGAGTTCAGCTGATTATCAGTTCCTGATAATGAAGGGAAGAATAAAACTTGTGCTGCAGATCACACTGTTACGTAAAGTTTCAATATCTTCAATTACGAACTGTCCTACCATAAACAAGTTAGGTTTTTGGTGTGAAAATAGGATAATTGATTATATATATCAACGGCTAGTCGTGAGTGGCCGACAGAAGGGAAGCCAACGAACGACTAGACATTCGTTTGAGTCGATTATAGTAAGCAAAACGAGTATGAGTAAAAGACTGTTGAACAAGTGATCAAGTAATTGAACTTATGAATTAAAACAATTTTTTTTTATTTCAAGAGATATGAGCGATTTGATCACATCCTTTCAGTAGAGGGTCAGCGGCAATTGCGCCGCGTTACTTGTTCAGAAAAAGATATTTTTCCATGGAGTTGTGGTTTTGAGTGATCGCCATCTGATCATGCTACTGAACTTGATGAACAAACTGAAGCATCTGAACCGTATCTAATTCTGTTTTCTTAAAGAAACAGTCGTATAGCGATAAATATTGTGCTTAAAAAAACATGAATGTTTGTCTCTCCGTTTTGTTCAAACAAGTCAGAGCTCAGGATTAGAACATATGACGTTTCAAACCACTGAATATGGTCAGATATCTGTATTAGACTTCATCAATCTCAATCAAAGTCAAAGAACTCGAACTTGAGATTTTCTTCTCATTTACGTATGAATCTATATAGAGATATTTCTATAAAATGATCATCGTTACTTGTATTTTATTAGTTTTCAGTTTTCCTTATTTAAATAATTATTATCTAGCAATAAAACAATTGCTATAACTAATAGATTATAGAATATATATTATATCACTTGCTGAAATTAGATTACAATGTTGTATCAACTAATAAAATACCATCTAGCTAACACTAATATGAAAATTAGTTTTTGTTTTTTTCTATTTTTTGTTATCTATATCTCAAGTAATTGTTTTTTATGTAGAGCTCTGATGAGTATTAAACATTTTAATAATTCTTATACAAAACATAAGAACTTGTTATTTTAATACGTTTATTTAATTTCAACAAAACAATCGACTGCTGAAAAGCAAAAGTTGAGAGCAAAAGATTGTACTTGTCTCTTCTTTAAAATAAATAGGGAGGTTTGTTTTTCAATGGAACAACTTTGATGATTATAAGGAATTCTTAACAACATGGAAAGTGACATTACCCAACGATCCATCTCTTTGGAAAGCGGGTTCTTGTAACTGTCCATCATTTTTCAAAGAATTTATTTTAAAATATGTAATAGGACTTGCGATACAACTAAAGTATTGCAAACCTCCACCTACTGCGAAGGATGTAAAAATCGGTGAGAAAAAAAAAGTGGTCGACCTAAAAAGACTACTAAAGTTTGAATAATAAAATAATTTGAACTATTTGTCCTTGATTATTTATCATCACTCAATATTATAATTGTCAAAATTCACTTCTTTATTTGTTAAAATTAATAAATTATTGGTAATTCGAGCTTTACTGATTTATCATTTTTCATATATTTAATGGTCATATTATTCTAATGTTCGTTCAGTATTTTTTTATTTATCAATTGAATATAAGCCTATTTTTATACATCATTTCTCATTTAGTCCTCGAAAAGATCGTGTCTAAGAAATTCTTTGTTCTTTCATCTGTAAGCATCATAGATAAAATAAATGTTATTTATCCGCTGTCGTAGATAGACACTTTAAAAAAAGTGGAAAATATATCGGCCGATATTAATGAATAAATTTTTGATATCATTACTGTCAGTTTCATTTCTTTTATTTATTTAGAAAAACGAACCATAACAAGTTTGTTTTTTTAATTATTTCTGAGCTGTGATCTAATATATTCTAATATAATTATAGGATGATAATGTGTTTTGACATTCTATAGATGATAAATATACATGAATGATTACATTGACATAATTTATCAAAGATTCATAATCAAAAGTAACCAACTGACAAGCAGTTCAGTTTTTCTTGTCATTTATCACTTCGTATAGTAAGAGAAATTATCACCAACATCTAGTTCATTATTTCAATCAGAGAAAATGTCAACAACCATGTCAAGTATTATCTTAACAGTAAACAATTTAACTTCTGATACGATGTTGTTCGTGAGATGCTATTCATTCACTTTGATTCCATTTAGTTTTATAGGTGGTTTGATGAGTATTTATGTATTTACACGGAAAACATTGAGAACAAATCCGTGTAGTAGATACTTCTTAGCAGCAACTATTGCTGGATTACTGAACACGTGCTATACTCTACCTATAAGAACAGTACAAGCCGGTTATTTTGATTTGGATCCGGGAGCCTTTTCAAATTTTTGGTGTCAATTCTTTGGATTTTTTTCGTATTCCATAAGGTATATTCAATTCTTCGCTATTGTACGTCATCCTTATTTTCTAATTTTTAGAGGATTAAGTGGTTGGTTAATTGTTCTGGCTTCTGCTGATCGATACTTTTGCAGTTGTCAATCAGCAAATAAAAGAGCATGGAGTAGTCTTCGAATAGCTAATCGAGCTATTCCAATGATGATATCCTTTAGTCTAATCATATATATTCCTGTTGCAATTTTTCTTCAAATTGAAATTGCATCAACAACTGGAAAACCTTTTTGCAATTTAGTAGGTCCAGTAGGAATTTATCGTACAGTTCTATCGTATTTGAGTTTGATTCATTTTGGTTTGTTACCATCATTTTTTATGCTTCTATTTGGTATATTGACTATAGGAAATCTCGATCGATCTAAACGACTTGCAGCAGCACCGGCAATCAATGCTAGCAAAGCAAACAACTCAAACAATCGAAAAACTAACCGAAATCTATTTCAAATGTTATTCATTCAGGTGTTAGTCTATTGTACAACAGGATTAACATTTTCAGCCGTCATGATTTATCTATCGGTTACCGGTAGCATGCCAAAACCTATAATTCAACAAGCACAAGAAAAAATGTTAGCTGTAGTAGTGGGAATACTTTCGAACACTGGTCCTTGCACAAGTTTTTATTTGTTCACACTTTCAAGTGGTCTATTTCGAAAAGAACTAAAGAATCTATTGTTCTTTTGGAAGAAAAATGATGATCGTTCACAACAAAGTCATACTTAAACAACAAATATAACTCGTCCTCAAGTAATGCCGACAATTCAATCATGACACTATTTTTTTCCCTGTACGTTCACTTTGCATTAATAGTGATGTGTTGTTTTGAGTGGAATATTTATTTATTGTCGTGTTGTTCGTCACAGTATTATTATATATACTAAATAGATAAAAATAGATATGACAATATATATTTAAGCAAAGCAATTATGATCAAAAATCGAACTTTCGAGAAAAAAAAAATGTGTCAACGGTATTTGACTGTAGACTTAAAACTTAGCATTTAATAGCGACATCCTTGTCCACGTACTTGATTGGTTCTCCCACTAATCTATTAATGATGGAATGTAATATACCATTAATAAAAATTGTACCCATGCAGTACTCTATTTAGTAGTCGTATATGTATTTCTAAAATTCAATTCTATCTGTGCTTTTCCTAATCTGAAACGCTATCGTCTTTCATGATGTATTTTTGACCAATGAATAATTAAACAATGAATCATGCATGAAGCAGCATGTTATGTATCAAACGAAAATATTGCTGACAGTAACGATTACTACTATTCCTCCGTCCGCATGTTGTAAAGAATGATGCCAACATGTAAATTGGACAAATATGACGAAGATAAACATCATATGATTCATATGTATAATGACTTGTTTTCATGAATCAGAGGGACAAATACAAGCCGATCGATACGTATATACTATATTCGTTCTGTTCTCTCTGTAACATTTTACAATTAAAATAAGCGAAGATGGGTGGTGGTAAGCTTTTAGGGTTTTGTTTTTCTTGTCGATTTTAAACTTCATTGGTTTTTTTTATCAGCTCCATCCACTGTTGAACAAACTTTTAGTTCAGTTGCACAAGAAGTTGTCAATGTAACCAGTCCAGTTGTAAATGAAGTCGTCAATGCAAGTGTTGATGCTGTGAATGATGTTTCTCATTTTACAAAAGAGGTTACTGATGGAGCCGAACAAGCTATCGTATCTGTTGTGAACGAACTAATTGGAGAATCGCCTTTTGAACTAGAAGAACAGCACGATTCACGGACTCAAGAAGAAATCGAGCGACTAAAAATCGAACAGGAACAATTGAGATTAGCCATTAAAGCTCTACAAGAAGAGTTAAATGAAAATGAGACAATCGACACAGAGGATGATCTAAATCAATATCGAGGAAAGATCATTGAAAAATTTTATGCTCAAGCCCGAAAAGTACCTCCTCTTATTCTGACTGGCCGTAATATTGGCTTTTTCGGAATAACTTTAATAGGTAAAAGTTCTATGATCAATACATTGTTAGGAGCAGAATTAGCTCCTATTGGTATTGGTGAAACAACCAAAACAATAATAGCATACGATGGACTAAATTATCGTTTGTATGATTTTCCTGGTAAAAATGATGATATATCAGTATTCAACAAAAATTATATTGGTTTACTAAAAGGATTAACTCATCGAATGGTTTTGATTGGAGCAACAGTTAAAGAGATGAGTAAATTTTTACGATTATTAGATGCCCTTAATCTCAATTATGATATAGTCATTAATAAATTTGATTCAATTGACTTAGAAGAACGAGAATCTTTTTTAAGTAAAATTTTAGAAGAAATTTCAGTTGGACAATTCAAAGGTATTCATAATGTATGGTGTGTTAGCGCTCACAATTAGGGGTGGGTCATTTGACTTAACTTAAAATTAAGTCAAGTTTTTTTACTTAACACTTAATATTAAGTATTAAGTTTTTTCATTAAAAATTAAAACTTAATTTTAAGCGTTAAGTGTTTACTTAAAACTTAATTTCAAGCGTTAAGTGTTT
>JAJEKB010021035.1:1406102-1434779 GCA_022393335.1 Macrotrachela quadricornifera
TTAAGTGGCTTAATTAAGTTGAATTAAATAAAATGACCCACCCCTACTCACAATCCTCAACAATTTCCTGACTGGCTTCAAATGGTCAATTATTTGACCTCGTAATTTTTTGTTTTTTCGCAATTTTATTTTATTCACTTCTTATCAAATCATAAAATGAGACAAGAATCTTTTTTTCTTATTGTCTTTGAAGCTTATCATAAATGGATTCTTATTCAGAATATTATGATTTATTTCTAAACTTTGTGATGCAACAATATGACTCATAATTCTGATAACACAAGTTTTTTTTTCTACTGAAACTTCTACGAAGGTCAATAAAGATAATCAGATTGATGAAAAAATACTCAACAAGAAACAATTATTGGATTTAAAAATGATTTTGATGATGCTTCTGACAAAGTGATCATAATTCTCAAAGATTTATTGTTCAATCTTTCGAATGTTTCAGATAATCGGCCATCAAATTTCAATTAGTGAACATTTAAGGATGTTTTGCACTAACAAAAAATATCGACTTTATCGAATTTGTTGAAGACAATGTCATAACTCAATCCGATTTCATCATACTTGAATTTTCTTTGACTGTTGCTTGAATAAGAATTAGACGTCTTGTTAGACCTTTAAAGAATGCAATATATTCCATGGTAAGATAGTTGATTTCATCATTTCGACCAGAAAACATCCCGCAATGTGTATTAAGTTCCTTGATAACGTGTAATAGTGGTTGTTGTTTCACCAACATCTGTTTAAGCTACTTTCTTCTCAAGAAGACTATTAAGCATAGTAGACTTACCGGTTGATGTTGAACCGAATAATCCGATATTGTTACCTTCCATTGAAATTGGTTTGGTCAATCGAGCTAGATCAATTAGAACTTTCATCGTTGTTTTATCTTGTTGTAGAAGAGTTTCAAAAGAATCAATCTTTTTCTTTTTCATCTCTTCGTTTATCATTGAAAAGCGTTGAAGAAGTTCGGTATGTTTATTACGATATCGAACTATTTCTTCACGTAATATTGCATTTTTCTTCAGTTTTTTGATAATTTTGAACAACTGATTTATGTATAAAACCATCTCTCTTTTAATATAGTTGTCTCGAGATTGTGCACCATGTTGGTCGAGCCGTTCATATAATACTACATATTCTCGATTCGATTGGGGAACTCGATCTATTTCATTATGTAATATACCATTTTCTTCGACAAGCTGATCTAATTGCGACAATTGTTCACGTAACACGGCATTTCTCCAAGTGTTGAATTATAAATTTCAAATTGATTGCATGGATTTGCTTTCAAAAATAAGATCGACTGATATAAATATCGTAACAGTATTCACGGTTTTTTTGCTTTGTATGTCGTTTGTACAATGATAACATACATTTACTATCATCAGATTATTCATAGAATAATTTACATCGAAGGGACATAACCATAGACTCTATTCATGTTATGACTCATAGAGAAATATTAATCGGAATCTCTGAAAGATAACTTGGAGAATATGAATCAGAGTTGAGTTAATTATGTTAAGTCATCTGTTTCATGAAAGATTTACATTCTTTAGTTTTGTTCGGTGAGTTTCAAATATTTTTTCGTATTTTTAAACCGATGATGATTTTAGTTCTTACGATCTTCGATAGCGATCCCATGACTAAACTAGTTTGTCGCCACTAAATATTGTAATAACTGCGAAACATTGAGTGTCTCGTATCTTCAACAAATTCTAGCTGCTTTAGTTGGATTCCACAGATTTTAACTAATATTTGTTGATGAGTCATATAGCATGAATAAGCTGCGTGATAATGTTCTTTTCACAAGAATATTGAATGACTAATACTCTCCTATTGATCATATTAGCATCATTAGTAAATACAACGAGAGGAAAAAGAAAGTAATCATGAATCAATCAAATAAGATAGTACACGAGCAAGAATAAGCAATGATAGAGAATGAGAAAAGCATATAATTTCTTTTTATTACACAGCAGAATATTGTCCTACTTCTATATATTAGTTGATATTTTCTTGATCAACAATCACATTCGATCAATACATCGGTTTTCAATTTAGCATACACTAAGATAATGGAGGCGTTCACACCATGGTTACCCTTAGCAACTCAAGTGATCCAAAGTTTGTTGGGTGGTAGGCGTTCAAAATCAGGTAGATAATGGAATTCTTTAAAGTCATCAATGATGAATATCATTAGATGTATCTAGTAAAGAGCTTGCTTGAAAGTTTTTTCATTAGATCGCATAAATCCAATATAATTTTGATAGAGTCACATGTATTGATTTCAACTATAAAAAGATCCATTGGTGAGGTTATTTGTCTAGACAATACTATCCAACGTATTTTGTACATAACTGACAACTGTAAAACAATATATACATTATCTGAGGAATTTTCTTTTCGCCCAAATATATTGATAATAGTAAAGGAGAACATATTTCGATAGAATGACTTTAGAAAATAAAACTAACATATTCTATTTAATAAATGTAATAATCTTTAGAGAATCTAAAACATTTATATCTGAATGACCGATCTTCTCAATTCTGATTCATTTTTACAAGACGATCATTTTTTTTAATATCCCTTTGAAAAAATACTACTCATATAAACATGTGAAGGAAAGATCCTAGCTCGAAATTTGTTCATTCAATGTTCGTATAAATATCATATTCTCGGTAATTTTAATCAGAATGCTTCGATACGAACAGACTTGTCATCTAATCGTTTTATAGTTGAAAACAGTGCATTTGACTTGACAAATATTTTCTGATGACATATCTTTCATATAGGTGATGGAGGAGACAATAGTGCATTGCTTGAAGAACTGCGTCAATACCGTGAACAACATAATGAACTTCTCAAAAACTTCAATAAATTAGTCGAAGAATTAAAAGACAAAAAGATTGATTCGTTCGAATCTCTTGCCAAACAAGATGAGCAAGCAAAAAGAGCTCTCATTGAGTTGGCACAAAAAACTGAACCAATAAAAATGGTCGGCAATAATATTGGTTTCTTCGGCATCACATCTACTGGTAAATCCACTATGCTTAACAGTCTACTTGGACAGAAGGTTGCCGAAGTAGGTGTTGGTGAAACAACAACCACTATTACACCTTATCAAGGGATGCAATACATACTGTGGGATGTTCCTGGTCGAAATGATGAAATCAATTATCTCACCATGGAATATATCGCATTCTTTAAAGGTCTAACAAGACGTCTTATTCTTATTCAAGCAACAGTCAAAGAAAACTCAAGTATGATGAAATTGTTGGATGAAATCGGATTGAGTTATGACATTGTCTTCAACAAATTCGATAAAGTCGACGAAGAAGATCGAGAATCTATTCAACAACAGATTCGCTCTGAAATACAAATTCTCGGTCTAAAAGGAATCGATCATGTATTTTTCCTCAGTTCGAAACATATCCGAATGTTTCCTGACTGGCTGACAATGGTCGATCTTCTCACTAGCACCTGAATATTAAACAAAGTTTTGATTGTTTCTCAAATTGTAGCTAAATATTGAAATATCTTTATTACAGTTATCACTTGTATAAATGATATACGTCTATCTCTTTTTAATAAATATAATCATATACTAAAATCCGCAAAAATGTTAATAATTTGCTATGTTCGCAGTCAAAAACAATCTCAATGTCTGAGAGTTTGATATTGAACATTATTTAACGTGAAAATATATTATTCTATCAAATTAAAGAGAATAGATACAGTCTCCATAGTCATTTATGACATCAGCAATGCCAAAAAGAATGAGAAGAGAAAGACTGCTATTGTGTATGTGCGATGAATAGACATGATATTTCATGGTACGACCAATATGAAGAAGTCTTATTAGCTTATGTATTGTTTTTATCAAGAAAGAACTTGATTATCAAAGGAAGAAGAGAATAGAAGAAAAAACGTTGAATAAAAAATAAATAGAATTCAACATGATGCTTGTTTATATTTGCACTTCAACAAAAGATCTTCACATATAACTGAATATATTTCACTTCTCTCAATTTCAATTGACTTGCATTCAATGCGTTCTGCTTCTATTCTCATTAGGGGTGTCATATTACCATTACTATTACTTAGTAATAATTAAAAATATTATTACTTATTACCAGTAATAAGTAATAATTTCGAAAAGTAATAAAAAGTAATAAAAGTAAAATAGTAATAAGGTAATCAAGTAATAAGTAATAAAAGTAATAACTATTATTACTTATTACTAGTAATAAGTAATAACTTCTAAAAAAGTAATAAAGTAATAAGGAAGTAATAAAGTAATAAACATATAAGATGGTAAAAACGCTGCTGATCAGTGATTAAAAGCCTACCCCAACTTAAAAATGCTATAGCTATATTTGGTTTTGTCTTTCCAACAGGAATTTTTCTACGCATTTATACTTATTGTGGGATCATATGTAGCTTCTATATTATGAAGGCTCAGATTGTCTTCAATAATGGATTATTGAAAGATACAGCCTGAGCTGAATGCCTATCAAGGTCTCCTCAAAGGAAAAAAACGAGATTTACATACTCCTGAAGTACCGTGAGAGTAAGGAAAATACAGGAATCTCGATTTTCCTCCTTGGATTTCCTTCATTTAAACTAAAAGAGACTTATTGTTGACTATGCTGAGTTATGAAGTTGTCGTTATGAAGAATCATGCATAATAAATCCAATTGTTTTACTTTTTCGAAGTTTTAAAATATATAAATTTGTATTACACGCTAAATTATTAAATAATAAAAGAACTGATGTTTTGTTTTAGCTGTTCTCTATAGTGTAAGTCCTTTCTGTTAACTAAGAAATAACCATTGTTCAAGCACGAGCTTGTATTTTTTGCTAGGGGGAAATGGCAGACTTGAAGTAGAAAAATACGTCAAAGTACAAAAGTGGTTCAAAGAATGTGGAAGTAGTTCCAAGTATGTAGAAGTAGGTCAAAGTTCGTAAAATTAGCTTAAAGTACTTTTAAATTACGTCGAAGTACTTAAAAAACGCGCCAAAGTACATTGAAATTCCGTCAAAGTACTTTAAAATATGACAAAATACTTCAAATTACGTACAAGTACTACAAAGTGTTTCGTTTTGGGCAAAACTTATAAAAACAGAATATTTTCGTTCTGTTTTTGGGAATAGATTCTCTAAAACAGAACATTTTTATTCTGCTATTGGAATAGATCCCTTAACAGAACATTTTTGTTTTATTTTGGAAACTATACCCGTAACGGAGCAATTTTGTTCTGTTTTTGGGACTTGAAGTAGTCGAAGTGGCTAGAAGTAGCTTAAAGTACATGTGAAGTAGCGTAAGGTACTTCGAAGTAGCTCAAAGTAGCTATAATGTAGCTCAAATTGCTTCAAGCCCAAAAGTCTACTATTTCCCCTAGCTTTTTGTCACTTCACTAAACAACAAACTACAAAACTGCACAAGTAGAATGAATATATTGCTTTGATACGCTGTGCTTCTGCACATTTTAGTGTCTCTAAGAAGTTGTCGCAGATAATAATTCTCCAAAAAATAATATTCATATGTTAATGTCGTACCTATTGATGTTATATTATACTCATTGTTTTATTACTAGTTTATTACAGTAATAATTATTACTCGTTATTACTTATTACTTTATTACTAATTACTTGTATTACTTTCCATTTTTTTATTACTTTATTACTGGTAATAAGTAATAAAAAATCATTATTACTTATTACCGGTAATAAGTAATAATAATTTGAAAGTAATAAAAGTAATTAGTAATAAATTAATATAGAATTAATCGAAAATACACTACAAAGAAAGAATGAAAGCATGCAATATCAATAAAACGACAAAACTCAAGTTATTACTAGTGAAAAGTAATAAGTAATAAAAGTAATAAAAATTATTACTTATTACCGAGTAAAAGAAATAAAAAGTAAAAGTAATGTGACACCCCTAATTCTCATGTCATAAAAACTCCCAATGATCGAAAAAAAAGAATGTAATCGTACTACTTTTATTGAATGCTTCTTTTGCATGCAATGCTTCTCGTAGTTCATTGTTTTGTCCACCTGAAAAAGCCTACTGATATATGTCTAGACTGAGTGTTACATGAATGTATTTAGTTCAACAATATCGAATATTGTATCTTAGAATATCTCTCTATTTCTTTCTTGGAAAGAACCAAGTACACCTCACAAAATAACACAAATATGATTCGTGCTATGTGAATGGTATTCTACAGGTTTCAATTCATATTTATTTATGAGTCAGATAGTGTGAATAAGTTCCGTGATCATGTTCTTTTAATATGAATATTAGATGATTAACATTTTCCATTTTATCACATAAGCGTCATTGACAAATAAAGCGAAAGGAAAAAACAAAGTAATCATGAATCAATCGACTAATATGGTAGACGAGCATGAATAGTCAAGGATAGAGAACGAGCAAAACGAAAACATTGGACAGACGAGTAAAACAATATTTTTTTTTATTATATAACAGAATATTATCCTACTTGTATATATATCAGTTGCTATTTTATTGAGAAATAATCACATTCAATCAATATTCGTGTACCATGAAGAGAATCATTAGAAATTGCGTTACCAGACCACTTGGCACGGTCGGTCATATATTCGGTGGTGGTGGTGGATCAAGTTCAGGTAAATAGTGGTATTTGCTACAGCTATAAATAATAGATATTATTCAATTAAGGTAGATAATAGATTCGCTATATGACTCTCTAATTTGACTTTATACAGCAGGCGGGATAAAAGAAGACTGTTTATGTATTGGTGGTAGATCGATCTTCCTAAGAACAGACTTCGATTTCGTGACAATTTCTAATATGCTAAATAAACAATTCGTTTGAAGAGGAATGTTCTATTTTAACAATATTTTGATATAGGTGGTGGAATCAATGCTGTATTGCTTGAACAGCTGAATCAATATCGTCAACAACATGATGAACTCAATCAGAACTACCAGAAATTACTTTTGGAAATAGAAGAAAAAAAGATTCAGTCATTCGACGATCTTGATAAACAAGATAAGAAACAAAAAGAAGCTCTCATCCAGTTAGCACATAATACGCAACCAATGACAATGACTGGCAATAATATTGGTTTGTTCGGTATCACATCTACTGGCAAATCTACTATGCTCAATAGTTTAATTGGACAGAAGGTTGCCGAAGTAGGTGTTGGTGAAACAACAACCACTATTACACCTTATCAAGGGATGCAATACACATTGTGGGATGTTCCTGGTCGAAATGATGAAATCAGCTATCTCACCATGGAATATATCGCATTCTTTAAAGGTTTAACAAGACGTCTTATTCTTATTCAAGCAACAGTCAAAGAAAACTTAAATATGATGAAATTGTTGGATGAAATTGGATTGCATTATGATATTGTCTTCAACAAATTCGACAAAGTTGATGAAGAAGAAAAAGAATCTATTCAACAACAGATTCATTCCGAAATAATAACTCTCAATCTGAAAGGAGTCGATCATGTGTTTTTCGTTAGTTCAAAATACATCCAGATGTTTCCTGACTGGCTGGCAATGGTTAACTATCTTACTAGTTCTTAAACATTAAACAAAGATCAGATAATATCTCGAACTAAAATTAAATATTACAATCTTTCTTTTTTTTTTTAATCTATATCTTATTTGAGTAATAAACATCTATCACTCTTTCTAAAAATAGAAATATGTTGGAAACCGTGAAAAAGTCAACTATGCAGTATGTTATTCAATTTTTTAATACATGTCACCTCAAACTTTTTTCTTCACTTCTCCTGGATGATTTTTGAAACAGAATCAATCTTTGAAATTTCTCTATTAAGAGACACTTGCGAAATCCAAGAACTATCGAATTAAGGTTTCGAGTTGATTCACTAGATCGTTGATTCAAATTAAAACTACTCGTTAGCCAAATTATTAAGTTGTGTCAGGTTTTGTTTTTTGGTATAGTTGTACAAAGTTTGTTACCTTATCGATATATACCTTGATAAAGATTTTATACAAGTTGTCTAAGTAACAAACATTCTATAAAAGCAAAGAAAAGAAATGAAAAATAAAATTACTAAAAATCAATAGAAGGTAAGAATAAGTCGAACAAACAACAATCGAAAAATTCGATTCAAATATTCCATTGTTATTCAATAAAGAAAAACCGAGTGTCTACTGTAGAATAATCATACAATAATGTTCATTGACAAATAAAATACTTCTAAATCTCTTTGTCATATTGTTGTCGTTATTGATCAATCGATAAATAAAATGATATAGTAACAAATACATAAACTTTGTCTTTCATACGTTCTACCATTGATAAATCATCTGTTCTTAATGTAACCCACTTGATGGTCAATCAAAAACTATTTATAAAAGTACAGTTGAATTTATTGAACACTATATTAAACTACAAACAACTATTGTTTTACATGTAATTCGTTCGTCTGTGGATTTCACAACTTTAGAATCGATTCATCTTGCAAAAGAATGATCTATATTGTAAGAATGTATAACTTATTCTTTATTACCAAATTTTGATCTTTATTGAAAAACTGAAGGTGTTAGACCAGGTTCAATGATATTCAAACTTGATTGTACAGGTGTACTTCGGTGTACACAAGAAGAAATCAATCACAATATTCCATTTGATAAAATTTGACAATGAGAACAAGAATTTTTTTTGTTGTAATAAAGCTTTTGTAGATATATCAGAATGAAATCTTGACAGTGGATAGTTAGTTACATAATCTGCATTAATTCAACAAGAATGTATTCACTTAACTCTTCCATAAATTGTAGATAAACTTTAAAAAAAATTATATCAAAGAAATCTAAATTAGAATAAATACTTTATGTTTCACATATTTCTTTTCAATAGAATACCAAAAAAATTGTTATAAAATTACTTGAAGAGAATGCTGATGTTGCTCTGTCGAATTTTTCATCATTGAACATCTTTGAATCCTACACTGGATAGTCGAAAGTAGTCTTCATGAAAATATTAAATCAAGTTTTTATTCAAGAGACAAGTAATAAAATATCAAATACTACATAAATTAACAGATAATATTCTACGTACTATCAATTAAAGCAAAGAACAATGTGTATTTACACTTAATCATTAATATATAAACAAAATCAAAAGCAAATATCAAGAATATAATGTTACTGTTTAACTATTTTGCTAAATGGAAATTTGAAAGTTTTCTCGACATTTAGTATTAATGACTTTGTAATAGATCTAAGTTATCTTTCACATAAATATCAAGTGGCATAAGATGTTCAAAATATCATGTCAACTTATTGTTGATGAAGTCTCTCAACTTTGTTATTATTCGTTTATCATTCAATGTGCTCTTGTGTTTGATTTAAAACTGAGTTCGATATTTACATTGGCTATTTTGTTTGAATGGATGTGTAAACCATTTGATCAGCAATAAAGACGTAATAATTTGAAGAAAAGTATAGATACAATGAAGACGACATTCGTTATGGGATAGAATGTATAATAAACAAACAAAATTGTATTATATATATTTTTGCCTATAGGCAAAAATAGCTGAGGGTGAGGGTGAGGGTGATTGAGTATTATGGAATATTAACGTTTTTTAAAAGAATATAAACCAAATTTGTTTCAGACTATATGTGTAGTTTGTTATTTATTAACATCAGAATAATATGAAATCTTATGTTATTAATCAACAATTAATAGTGAGCATAAAGAAATTTGCTAGAGAGAACGATGAATTAGCTGCAGCAGGAAGTACTTTTATTCATTATGATATCCAACATGGACATTCATATTTATCTAGACAATATGATCAATTGTTTTAAATGTATTATCTCCTTATTTTATACAACGATTACTTGATGATTTAAAATAATCCAAAACTTTTTTTGTCTTATTATATGATGTCAGCAATAAAGAAAACACAAAAGTATTGCCATGTAGTGTTCAATTTTTGTCTAATACAGGTGTTAAAAAAGCTCTGGTTCTATATTAACTACACTTATAAGTTCGTTTTCCAATTTTTAAATTTTTTCAGAGTATCAAACCTAAACAATAGTTAGACTTTATTGTTCTTAGAAAAGACAGTTGTTTGTTTTTGTTTAACGAGAAATCTTTTTTTATATTTTTATTTACCCATAGGCTATAGGTAACTGTTATAATCATATATTGCACATTCCATGAAACATGCTCATAATGAACTAACAATAGACGTTAAAAAAAAAATACCTTCATTATATGCTCATTTTTCATCATCTACATAACGCAGAGATGAATTAAAACAGTATTATGATTTTTATGAACAAGATTTCAAGATAAAATGTTTGATCACTTCCTCTTGCTCATATGGTCATCTAATTTACAATATTGTTAATTTTTTTTTATAGGTAATTTTGAAACATATAAAACTGCGGTTGTTGAGCCTGTATCTATCAACTGAACGTTTAGTAGAAGTATTTGTCCTTTAAAAACAATATGAAAACTGTCCAATAGAAATAAAAAAATCTATTCAATGTGATGAAGTTTTCTGCATTTTAAGTTTTTTATAACATCTACCAACCGTGTACATTCGGTTATTTCTTAAAAAGTGTGAAAAAACAACTATTGCATGTAATTCTATAGACGTTTGTTAGAGGATGACATATATCATCCTCTCGTTCTTCATATATGTCTTTTCTTTCTGTTCTTCATATATGTCACATATGTTCACATCTGTTATCTGTTCTGTTAACATATGTGTATATACGATGATGTATGTTCTACATTTCATCATCTATCTCTGTCCATCTTCATTTCACCATCTTTTCTCATTGTCCATCCTCATTTCATCATCTTTTCTCATTGTTCATCTTCATTTCATCATCTTTTCTTTGTTGGAGTTCGTCATATCTTTCCCTTTGTTCATCCCAGTATTTATAGTTCTGATTTCTTTGCAATAAATCATTCACTCACCAGTCATCTTCTCTCATCTTCTATCATCGAGCAACCCGCTCACAACGTTATGTAAAATTATTCTCAGTAAATTTTCTCTTCACTATGTTAGTCTGTGATTTATAAACAATTTTCTATTATATAGGTGTATATTGTTTACTCGAAAACTAACAAGTGAATGTCAAAGCGTTTGATATCATTTTGCCCGAATAATATGCATTATTTTGACTAAAAATTTACTTAAACTGATCTAATTATAAAACAGATATTTGAAAAATAATATTAAATTCAAGTTCTCAGTATTGTAATTTGTAAAAATGCTAAATCTTTATACATCTTTCTGGATGTTTAAGAATGGCTGCAATTGGGTGCCAATGTCCGAAAATAAACCAAGCTTATTTACTATTTTCAACTTTTGCTTTTCAACAATCGATATTTCTGTGAGACAATAGGCAATAAATTGGCAAAGACTCTCACCATAATAGTTAATAACTCTGATTCCATCTTCAAAAACACGCCGATATGTTAGCACCTTACTGGTTAGAAAAGAACTATTACGTAAAAGGAATGATCTTTTTCACCAAATAAGTCTCGCTTGTAGCATCATGTCTTTTAAAAATCTACTCTAAAATCAAGGAGATAATGTCAGTTCAAGCGTTTTTTTCTTTCTAAACAATACATCTAAGAATTTCGAAAAATTCATCAAAACATGCGAACACAATATTCTCTATTTACGAGTACTAAAAATGTCATTTCTGGGTTTCAGAATCAACTGTATCATCGTAAAGATCAATTAAGTCATGAATAGACAACGACGAGATTAGTCATGAAGATTTGTTCCCGTCCTCACTCTCAAAGCATCAAGAGAGATTAACGTAAATTTTCACTTCTTGCATAGGCAATTGAATTTTGTGTTAAAATTCTTGCCTCTGATTGTTTGGCTTCGCTACACGAAATAACAATAAAGTGTTTGCACTCCATTTCAAATCGAATGAAACCATCATCGTTTTTATTTGATATATCATCAATTAATTCTGCTAGATGTTTAATATTCTTAATTTCAGTACCATTGACTGTTTTTAATACAGAATCTCTAACGTTTGGATCTATTCCATAATTAACATCATCAACAAGTATATTACTAATAATAACAATTTGTTGATCCACATCTTGTAATTGACCATTGTATGCTAAATCAACTAAGCGTCCTGGACCTTTTTCATCCCAATCATCTATACCAAATGCATGTAAATAAAAGCGGGTTAATACTGTGAATACAATGCCAGCATAAATTAAATATTCTGGACGTTTATCATGCGAATGTAATGGAATAAGTGGTGGAGTATTATCTAATACACTTTCTAATGTGAGTTCTTTTCCTAAAAATTAATCATAAGTTTCAAATGAACGAAGAAGGATGATCTGATTTCACTCGTAAAGCATGAAATGAAAGGGTTCCAATAAAATGTTGAAAAATAACTATATAATAAGAATTGTGTTTCTTTTAGAACAAGTATCAGTAGCTATGTGTAGAGATCGTCGGAACCAAGGCTGGACTCGATGGGTCCGGTCTAAAAATTTTTATTAATAATCCTGAATCGAAAGAAATAACAAAGCTCAAACACACGAAGATAGTATATTATATATATATATATATACATCACTAATTAGCTTGTGATTAGCACCGATAACTAGAAATTGTAATCGAACAATTCGAATTCGAATTTACAAAGACTAAAAAATTAAATAGATCGAGTCCGGATCAAAAAATTCTTGAACTCGACGGGCTCTTGGTACGCGAGACAACTTGTGATACAAACTTTTTAGTTTTCTATGTCAACAATCACTCGATATTCTTATTTTTTTTCTGTGAGCAGTCTGTCAAAGTTAAAGACATTTTTAATTGTGAATAGTTTATAGAAAATAGTTACTTTTAATAAGAATTGTTCCTTTTGTATATGAAAATGACTTTAAGCATTAGATTTTCATAACTTGTTTTGCAATATTTCGAACTTCTTCATTATCTATCATCACTGAAAAGACTTGTAGAGGTAAACATGTCATTCATAGATGGCTTTGAGTAAGTATGAATGTGGATAGCTTCTGCTGAAGAGTCATGTACATCAAAAAAGGTTCTGCTTATTAAACTCTTCTCAATTTACATAAAATTTTCACATAGAGTAAAAAAAGATGTATCTCAGGATTTGTTGCATCTCTACTAAAACTATTCACCGAATGTAATTTCGACATTCAATTCTTTGGTTGACAAATAACTCTTACGACGATGAAATTATTTTGATTATCTTGAAAATTGAAAGTCGCAAAATCCTATATTTTTTACCTTGTCTTATAATTTTAAATGTAAATTTATCACCAACAAATTTTAATTTTTCTAAATATCTGAAGTTTAGTCTTTCACCACGACGAAAATCGATTGTACCATCATCAGCGATTGGCTTATCATCCATAGCTATAATCACATCATCTTCCTGTAATATTTTACTAAGAGCAGATGCTCGATCAACCGATCTCACTAAGATACCATGTTGGTTATCGTTTAATTTTAAATACTTGCGATATGATGAATTTTCCATTTGTTGGTAATGATAGACTAATCTAGGAAAAGCTGTGTATTTGCCGTGTTGTTTAATATCATCTAGCACATGTTTGATTACTAATGCTGGTATAATGTAACCAATTGATTGAGCTGTATCTATGGCTTGAAATGACATGCCGACAACTCGTTTATCTATACAAAAAAAAAGTCAAAACACAAATAAAGACGCACTGTACGATTCATAATCTACATTTAATTTCATGCCGAAGAGATTATTGAATGAAGTCAGAAGAAAATAGATTTTCATTTGTTTTTTATTATAGAAACTAAAGAAATCATTTTTAAAGTTCATACATATACGGTAGATATCGACGTTAGTATTGAGTGAAGAATGGGTTGTCCCTTGGGAAGTACAACTCTGGTTTTTAAATGGGTCTCCAAATTCTGTGGAATTTTGGCTGCTAATAGGATCATTAACACATTCAACGCGATTCAGTTTTCTTCGAAAAGAGCGGGGTCGTTAGGAGCTTAAAATACTCCACATCCAGATTTCATTTTTGTCTATCAGAAATCCTTCCAATCACTCCAAAACGTCATCTTCCATAAAAAGAAACGCTAGACAACCGTTGTCCATATGAAAAACTATTCGTATATCTGTAACCTGGAACTACTGTATTGCGTCAACACTTATTTGACGATCACAATGGCGATTGTCCCGTGATCATCAGTTAATCTTGATCGCTATGAGGAGTTATGATCGTAATCAAAAACGTCAGTCACGTAGTACACTGCCTGGAACGCCCGAAAACTATTGAAAAAACAGACAAAGCACTTTCTCACCCATTCTTCTTCTGACAGGGCTCTTCATATGCATTCTTCAACCACTTTCAAAATTCATCTATCCAGTGCAGTTTTTCTCGGCCTACAAGAATCGCTAGGCACATGACAGATTAAAATGTGGAGAGAAAAGTAGTTTATGACGTTTTTCTCGGCAAATCATTGACACCGCTTGGTCAACAGACTACAAGTGAAGGTCTGAAAAGCTCTGTGATTTTTGAGTTTTCAGGCTTATGCATTGGTACATCTACCTCCGTACCTATCAGATACATAGTGATTCGTGTAGGTCAAGAAAAATTGCACTAGATAGAGTAGTTTTGAAAATAGTTGAAGAATACATTGAAGAGAACTGTTAGGAGAAAAATGGGTGAGAAGAACACTTTTTATGATTTTTTCAATATGAAGTTTCTCATACGAACAAAGGTCGTCTAGCGTTTCTTTTGATGGTAAATGACGTTTTGAAGTGATTGGACCGATTTCTGGTAGACAAAGAGGAAATCTGTCTATGGACCATTTTAGTTTTCTATTCATTTTCGTTCTAAAATATAGCGGGTCCCACAGATGGGACCCGTCACGTTGAATGTGTTAAGATATATCGAGGGTGAACGTTTCAGCTTGATGCACTTCGGTTACAGCATAAACACGACATTTTAAGAAGCAGCAGAGTGCAAGACAAAGATAGCGACTAATATCGTTTATTTCAAAATGTAACAAAATATTATACATATACTTGGATCCGAGATCAAAGGTTCTACAAGTGATGATAATTTTACAATCATGCGAGAATCTTGAAAGTTGTCAAAGATCGAACTTTTGCAGAAAAAACAGTGTCATAGTTAGAGCTGTAAGTGTTTAAAATTGGAACCGAGTTCATTCTCTTCGAATCGGGGTCTAGCCATGCTAGTGAGTAGAGAACAGCAACGCTTACGCATTTTTATGAATAAAAACGGCTAGTTTAGTGTCCGATACGATCACGACTTTAATTCATGAATATTTTTTCACTTTTTTGCGGGTCATAGTATCTGTTTTTTTTGAATAAGTTTTCTTGCATATACAGAAAACATGAGCTTCTATACGTCACATGTAATGTTCTGAAGGTACTACTTCTTTCGATTCCCATTTTCTTACGGTTTTGTAAAATTTTTATTGGGAAATCATTTTTATATGTGAGAAAAGCTGTTACTGACGGACTGTTACTTTGTTCAATGGTTCCTTTTATCAGAAGCATGTAGAATCGATGGAGATACGATAATATCGAAGAGTAGATAAGAATATTGATATATTAGATGAGAATCAACGCACTGATTCTTTCTGAAGTATAATAATCATGGAAGAAATAGTAGCCATGATAATTGAATTATGAATACAAGAATAATATACGAGTGTGTCTCATTTCTGTTAATAAGTAATGGCGAGTTTCCTTTCACTTGTCTCTAATTTCTCCTTAATATGTATTTATACTCTTTGTGACTAAGAAAATGAAAGAAAAGTATCATTATAAGTAAATGATACGAAATGAGAAAACAATGAGTTAACTCATCAAAAACTTTTCTTCCATACCTTGAATAGCCGGTCCACCACTGTTACCAGAATTGATTGCCGCATCGATTTGTATTGTTAATAAATACTCCAATGAATGCGAGTAAGTTTCCATAAGAACTCTTGAAATGACACCTTCTGTCACCGATAAATTATCACCACCTATGAACAGATGTGAATGATATTATTGTACAAAAAAAACACAGATTATTTTTACCGATTGGATAACCAATAACTGTTATTGATTCCTGTAATCTAGGTACTTCATAGTTGAATGTCAATGGATTTATTCCATCCCAAAATTTTTCATCATCAACAGTCATTATAACCAGATCACATTCATGTGCAATGTGTAATATACGTCCAGGATATTTCTTAGGATTACCATGTTTTTGAATACGAATAACGGACTGATTTGAAACAGCATGAGCATTTGATAGAATCCATCGATTTTCTATTATGAATCCTGATGCAGTACTATCCGATTGGGACTTCACTTGCCTAAAGTAGAAACACAAAAAGAAAATAGTGTCGTTCAGACTATGTTTTTTATGCTTTTCAAAGATGTTCTCTCATATTAAAAACAGATATGAAATTTTCAGCTACATACTCAGAATAAGAACATGATTCTCATTTCTATATATATGTTGGGACAAAATAAAAATTTGATCATATTTAAAATTTGTCCAGACAAAATTAAAATCTTATTTTTGGCCAACATTTGGAGAAAATTGAAATTTTAGTTTTGTCCGGACAAAATTAAAATCGAACAAGAAAGCGTTAAATTGTATTCAGGGAATTATCCATATATGTTCGTTCTCTTTCTTTCGTTCTGTCAGGTATTTTCTCTTAGTTTTCTCCCTCTACTGTCTTTTTATTTTAATGTGATGAGTCAGATATTTTCCAACTGTATGTATCATCTATTGAATTCTTCCAAGTATGATATTCTATTTCATGGGATAGTCCATATTCACTTCGCATCTAAGTAGTTTAAATACTTGCGTTAATTTACTAAATAAATCAGTTACTTAATTATTAAACTTCGGAAAAGAAGATCTTCAATCATCAATAAGATCACTAGCAATAAGAGTACGCGTTCATCTTATCGAAAGAAAAATGGCGGAATCAAATACAACAATTGTCGAAGCAAGTAATGGCGAGACGGCTTTTTATGAAGAAGTGGAAAAGTATATTAACTCATTAAGTAAAAAATTGAGGGAAAAATGTGTAATAAAACAAAATGTTTACAACGATATCATTACATATTTATCGTTACCAAAAGGTAAGTCTGACGGTCAATTTTCTTCAAATTTCATTTATTGGATGAAGCAAAAATTCATCGTGATGAAAATTGCTGGTGTCGATGTCGGTTGCTGTGTTAAAACTATGCAGCCAATTTGTACTTATGCAGTATATTACAAAACAATAAGTGGAGCAGATGCTGCTGTATCTTATGGTGGTCGTCATAAAACAATGTCCGAACTAAATGCTCACTATTCATGGATACCACGATTTTGTGTTGAAATCTTTTTAAAACAATGCATACCGTGTCAGACCAGAAAGCCAGTCAAACAACATGTGATTTTAAAACCTATAATATCACTGGGAGTGATGACACGCTTACAAATTGACCTGATGGACATGAGAACCAGACCAGATACAATTGCTCCATATATCGTATATAATTGGATTTTAAACTATTTTGATCATTACAGTAAGTTTTCTTGGACTTTCCCTTTGGAAAACAAATCGGCTAATGATGTTGCAATGAAGCTACGTGTACTGTTTTTTACTTTCGGACCATCATGATTGCTCCACAGCGACAATGGCGGCAATTCGTGGCCAATGTGATAACTGAGTTGCAACAACTATTTGCGAACATGGCTTTTGTGAGAGGTCGACCACATCATCCCCAAAGTCAGGGATGCATTGAACGAGCGAATGGTATATGATGTGATGCGCTTGGTAAATGGTTGTCAACAAATAATACGTCGCATTGGTCAGATGGTTTATTGCCAGTTGTGTATGGTATTAACACAAGAGTATCAAGTGTGACCAAAACATCTCCATATGGAGTTATGTTTGGGCAACCACCTCGTTCAGATTCAAATTTTTGGAAACTCATCAGACAGAATGGGATTCATGATGAAGAAGATCTACCTACACAAGTTGATGAAGCAAATGACGAAACAACGAACAATGAACAATTTGATACAATCCATGCTGATGATGTTGTCTCAATGTCATTGAATGACGTCTCATCACCAATAAAATCACCTTCAAGACATGATCTTGTACGTAAAGTTGCAACAAAGAATTATTTAAATACGGCAAATAAGAAACAAAAAAAATATCAAGATAGTGCTACTTATTTGACCGAGAAATTTAATCTAAATGATTGTGTCGGAGTTCCAATTCATACTGCTGATAGAACAAACACCGATCCCAAATATTTGCCATGCTTAATTGTTGAAAAGGTTGACAAAGTTGGAATGGTTATGTTTAAATTGGCTTGCCAATATAAGTGTTTGCGAGATAGTTTTACAATAGAGCATTTCGTAGAGTTAAAATCGGCATGTCCAGATGAGTTGAAACAACTTCATATTGAAGACTTACAAAATATCACCATCATCGTAGCATGCAAGCCCTATGTTTGTGGATCCATTAGTAGTCGGACATGTGATTGCATAGGAAAATGTTTTACTAAACAATGTCCATGTAAAAAGGCAAATGTTTTTTGTTCAACGAAATGTCACTCTAAACTCGGACCTTGTAAAAATATGGATTGAGTAAATTTATCATGCACTGTTCACTATTTCATTAAATAAAATCAATGTTTTTAAATGAAAACATTAGTTATTTTGTGCAGATCTGAATACTTCTAAATAAACGCTTTTCTTGTTCGATTTTAATTTTGTCCCCAACATATATATATCTTCATTTATTAACGATGATTTCAACTGGATCGAAAATGAGCGATCATTTTGTCTCAAAACTTTCGACCTACTCGCTTGTTAAAATGTAGGGAAAGGTTATGATACCTGTAAAAATTAGAAACAATGTTTTGAAACATTTTACGTTTTAGGTGAGGGTGAGCAAGAGAATGTTTCATGTATTTTGATGCGGGGGAAGAGAATCAATGACTATATTGGTTGCGCTTTGCGTTGATGCTATTGTTGTTGTTGTAACATGTTATAACAGCGTCGCTTGGCCTTTGCATACCATATATGAATATGAAATTTGACATTGTTTAGCATCCTTACTGAAATTGTATGTATAAATGATGCAATCGTCTTTCTTTACTAAGACCGTTCCATACATCGGTTAATGAATGAAATCATGGGAGAAAATACGAGAGAAACAGGCGAATAGGAAGAAAACTAAGATTAGTCACTGATGACATGTTAGAAATTTCGATATATAATAGCTTTGACAATTTTTTTTTGACTCATTTTCATTCCACCCTTTCTCCTTCCATATTTGTTTTTTTTTCGGCTCGGTTTTCGACATTATTTTTCTAGTAAATCAAACATACACGTAAAAATTCCTGAGAGAATGTAATATCTAAAGCTATTCAATTACTTTCCTCATTGGATCTTTTAAAAACTACAGATGAATTCATATATTACCTTCAAACACAATAAAAAGAAGGTTGGCTATAAGAAAGCGAGCTGAATTGCTGCATGCTTATCAAATGTCTCAGATTACGTCGAAGATACAAATCTCTACAAAAATCATTCGATTGTTCACCAGACCTTACCATGGCAAATAAAAATTCCATGGAATTGAATTACAAAAAATCTTGACAACACTGTGCAGTAATAATTCCAATGATCCGATAGCTTCGGGATCAGTTTCGGTACGTAACAATGTAGAAACAGCTACGGTTGATAGTTGTCGGATTACTGATGGTGGCGGCTGTTGTTGTTGTTGTTTATTTTCTATAGAAGCACCCAAATTCAAGCGTTCTCTAATGGATGGGGATAATTCATCAGTCGATGGATCAAAAGGGTTGCTCCGGTCACCACTAGCTGCCATGACGCTATTGAAACAAATATAGATCTAGAATAAACGGCAATACTTTCCTAGAGAATAAATTTAAAATAAAAATACAATTCTCCTAACTAATATAGAACATAAACATCTTGAAACAAAAAAAATGTCGAAAGTGAACTATCGGAGGTTAAAAATATCGCAGAATAAAGACGTCGAAAGATAAAAGTACTGAAGCACGAAAACAATCAAAATATCAATATCTTAAGAATTTGATATTCCAAACTGTCTTAAGTCAGAAAATAGAAGAAGCGATAGATAATAGTGAATAGAGATGTTAATGACTGTCAAATATATCAAGATCATGTTTTGACTATATCGTTTAACTGTCACCCTCAGTCTCATAGTGTTGAATTCGAAGAACATTGCTCACGATGAATATATCTGATGGTAATTACTTAAAGAACTTTTATGCATTTATCGATATCAATAAAACATCAGAATCAAATAAACACAGCTCGAAGACGAATGGTCAATGGTTTCAATATCTGTGTTCCATTCAGATAGGTCCAGTCTCGACCAAATAGGTGTCAAGGTTTTTGGTAACGTCGATTCACATTTTACAAGAATGCGATCTTCATCGGTCAGACTTTTCAATATTCCATTGTGAGCCTATTAACTCTTTAGAGCATGTCGCTCTGACCAAGGTGATATTTTCATCTTAAGAACAACCGTATCAGGGTCACCACCGATCTTGTTAAGTTAAAGATTCCACACTTTTGATTGCATCCCCAAGTAGCACTAGGATAATATGTTTCAGAAAGAAAAGTTTGAGCGATATCCCAACGACCGATTTAAAGCAAGTCCAGTTTAACGGAGAATTCACCAGAAAACTATTCTACTCAATATGGGGTCGATCGCCGAAAAATTTTGCATTTTAGGATTTGATTACTCTCAATTTAATATATTTGCTCGTTCTGATGTATTTGTAAAAAATCCACAAACATACAAGTGACACTACTTTTGATCCTCGGTTGAAAAAAATAGATTTTTTGGATGCTCTTACTATTTCGAATTCTCTGAAGAAATACTGTATCTCTACTCACATCTGTGAAAAGAGATACATCTTTAGTACCTTTTCTGCGATGAAAATGCTTGTGTATATAACATCTCTATATAGATCTCTGAGATTTTCGATTACTTGAACCTGTAACACTACTGATTTTGATTAATGTTACCATATTATAGAAAAACAGATCGTAACATAAACTGATATGCCTGTCATTCGGGTTGTATCATTGAGACTAAAATGTATGATTTTCTAATGATCAGCTTCAACGATGTTATACGTATCTCTCTAATGTGATCCAATTCGAGCAGCTCTTTAGTGAAGATGAAATTATTCAATTCTATTTTCAATATGAACTCGTTGTTTTCTCACCGATTTGATAAGTTTTTCTGGTTTAGATGGATATGTAAAATCATAATCTCGTGCTCACTTTTCTTGATCGTTTTTTTCCATCCTCAGGAAGCACATAATGTGAATATAACAAGGGATGGCTAATTCGTTCCCTGGTCGGTTAAATGAATCCTAAAATTCTGCTATATTTGCTAGGATTTCTTTGACAAGATCGTCACCGATAGTAAAATGTCATAAATTGAGAATTTATTTGTATTAAACACTGACAAACTGTTTTATGTAGTATCTGGTAATATTTTATCCTTAGAAATTATTGACTTGAATACAGATCCTGTAGTATGCTGTTTGCTTACCTTACACCATTGATTCACAATCAAGATGCAACAACTCTTCTCTTCCTGTGTTTCTCCGTATACGATCACATTTTGGATGATCGTATATCTTCAATCCATACATGGAGAAATATAATCCGATACAAGAAGATACCAAGTAAGACGAAAGCAGTAGACGAATCTTGTTTGCCATAAACAATCGTATTTGTGTGCATAGGATCAAGCAATTATACGATCGCAACACTGAGGCCTGTAAAACGCCATATGTCTCCGATTACGATCATGTCTATTTGACATATATTAATATTGACAATGGCTCGATGATATTTGGAAGAAATCAGATGTATTTACATGAGAAAGCAACAAATAGATGCGTTGCTATAGTAAAATAGTAGAGGATCATGAAATCAGCCAAATACATATATGTCGGTTCTTACACAAACGCAAAAAGCTAGGCATTTTCCGCTATGAGAAAGCCAGCCTCTTCAACCGCATATGATTAAACAATTTCTTGAAAACTGGCTGTAGAGGCATTCTTGCAACCAATGTATTACTGTATATTAAGAGGGGAAAAAATTAAAGCGAATTGTAAATAAGGATGTCACAATACCAAATCTAACCCAAAATATTTGGGTTTTGGTTTTTGTCGTCTGTATTCTGCTTTGGCAAATATAGTTGAATTATGATGTTTTTATTGAAATAAAGTATCTAAATCATCTTAGGAAATATCGTCTCCAACAATCAAGAGCAAAATTTGTCATTTAGCTGCAAGCACTGATTAATTAGCACCGTTTTTACAGTCATCCCGAAAAAAACAGGACACTCTTGTTCTATTTTTGAGAAATACTGCAAAAGTAGCGCTAAACTAACCTTCACTTGTAGTATCATTATGTATTTCGCTTCTAATTATATCAGAGGACATTTTCTAACCAGATTCAGATACTTGATTTCAATAAAAAACATCATAATATAACTATATTCGTCAAAATTCAACTTTCGACGAGAAAACCCGAAACTGACTCAAAGCACAAAACCACAAAATCCTGAATGTTTAATATTGTTACATTCCTAATTAACTCTGGTCCAGCTTGGGACGAATCTTGTCTCAAATTTTTCTTTAATAAGAGGAAAAAAATTCAATTAACCAATATTAAGACAGTTATACACTATTAAGATACTTTCATTTTATCATGTTTTCAGAATGGGAAAAAATCGATGATTTTCGATCACTTCCTTTCCAACTTGATTTCGCATACCTCAATAATTCCCAGATTTGGCCGTTTTCATATTCGATCACTTCCGAGAATCAGATACTGAAATAGCCGAATCCGGTACGTTCGGCATGAATGGATGGCTGTTCAGGGGCTCCCCCTTACCCGACCCAAAAATCTTTTTTTCTATTGTATAAATGTTTGTCTACGTCTACTCTGTCTGAAAAAAAGATACGTTGTTAGATGAATCTATAAAGTAAACGTTCACCACAATATAACGAAAAACAAGCTTTTTCTGCTAATTTTATCAAAAAAATTGCTTCACTTCTCACAAGTAAATGGCTATGGTACATTATGAACGGGTTCTAATAGTGCTCGACTAGCCTTGTTTGCCATATCTGTGATTGATAGTTCTAATAAATGTCTCAAAATGAAAAATCTATTGTGATGACTTCATGCTCTAGATGAAGTTCTATAACCTTCAAACCAAAACTCTCTGAGAAACATATCAGAATTTTCGAATGATGAACTCCTACTCAGTCTCTCGTGAGTTTATTGATAAGCTTCATTTTAGTGAAGTTTTGCTCGCATATTTTCGTTAAAGTAGCTACATCACTACACAAAACTCTTTCTGTTCTCTTCACTTATATACTATCGTACGTTGCATCGATTTTATTATCGAGTAGATATAAAACAGGAGAGTTTAATTTCAATATAATTTGTATACCATATAACAATAAACATCTCATGTCATATATTTACTCGATAACAAATTTCATAAAGAATGAGACAAAACACAAGGAAAGAGAGGAATGGGATTTCTTCGAAAGTATAATTTCGATGATTTATTAAGATGACAGAAATTCAAGCATAACGAGTGATAAATAGTCCAGCAATCGACGATCTTACCCTAATCTTTCCTTTGAAAAGAGTTTTGGCTAAGGTTTAAAATCAAAAGAATCTTGTCTGAAAATTCTGAATAAACAGAAACTGCAAAGAAATACAAGATATTTTAAATTTCTTATTGTTCAGACAAAATTTTTGTAAGAGAAAAGAAAAAGATTCTTCTCAGTTTCCCAAGATGAACAGTACATGATGTCTTCTCTATATAGTCATATATCAAAAACGATGTTTGAACATTATTTAGTCATTATTAATTCAATAACTAGTGCAGCATCACTTCGAATATGTACTTTTTCTAGAACGTTCAACTCGTTATCAAACAGCATGTAGCTGCTCTATTTCAATTAGATGAAGGGAAAATGTTCTCATTCGATTTAGAGAAAACAATCGACTGTATACTATTTCTTTTAAGATTTTTTAAAATAAATCATGCTTATTGAATACATTTCAGTATTTTATTAATCAATCGTTCTATCTAGTTCATATTTTTTAGATATTCTTTTATTATGAACGAAAGGGTTTTATTAATTGACGATAGAAATCCTAGATGCAGACGTCAATGATAACGTTAGAAAAAAAGGAAATATTTTTTTTAATAGAAATTTTATGTTTCTCGTTGTGTTAAAAACTAAAACTAAAATTATTTTTTATATTTTACATTTTTTGTATATGGTGTGCAAAAGTCATAATAAAATCGTATAAAAAAAAATAATAATAGTAGCCGATAAAAGGCCTTTTCAATATGGCAAGAATCTTGTCTAATAACCAAGGAAAACAAGAACCTGGAAGGAAAGCGACAAGATCGTCGATTGGCAAAAGAGAAGATATTATTTGATTGCTTGTTTTGTTGAAATTTTGAATTTGTTATTAAATATGAATTACAAATAACTGATTCATAATATTTTGCGTATCTAACTATAATTTAATTTAAAATATAATAATAATAATAATAATAATAATCATAGGTCTTTTTATTAATATTAACAAGATGAGAAAATAATAGAGTATATATAGTAGTTTTACTAGTTTTATATAAATTCCATCAATTATTATTATATATTAAATTAAATTATAGTTAGATACGCAAAATATTATGAATCAGTTATTTGTAATTCATATTCGATAACAAATTCAAAATTTTAACAAATCCAGCAATTAAATAATATCTTTTCTTTTTCTCTCTTATTTTCTTCTACTGAAGATGTAATGACATTTGACATGTCGAAAGCTCTAGTTTATTTTCTTTATTATAACTCTATTTGTTCTTTTAAATTATATAAAACTAGTAAAACTACTATATATACTGTACTAATTTGTCATCTTAACAATATTAACCAAAAGACCTATGATTATTATTATGATTATATATTATAATAATTGCTTTGCTATTTACTTTTAGCTTAGAACCCAGAACGTGAATTACGACGTCGTGTATGACCGTACACTTGACACCTGCATTACGACCGTATTTTCGTCGTATACGGTCGTAATTCAGATGTCAAGTATACGATCGTGCGTCTTTGACCTGGGAATCGATCTGTTTTCCAGATGAATGTCATAAAGTAGACCTTTATACATTATTTAGATTAGTCGAAAATAATTTAAAATATTTTTAATCGATGTGAAGTTAGCATGATGATCAATCAAAAAGCTTTAAAAATCGATCAATAGGATTTCGTCCATGAAATACCAAAAACAAATCCTTAGTTACTACCTCATGCATCACTCTCATACAACTTCTCCACCACACTCGTATATAACAAAACACACGCTGATCGAAAAAACCAATAATTCAAGCTTCTACTGAAATCTAACAAAGATTCTCATCACGCTCCCAACACTAATCTCAAACAAAAAAAACGACTTACAAAACTCTAATAATTTTTTTTCAATCCATTCCGTCAATTAGGCAGTACCACTTGAAAGAGAATTTAATTCTCTATCGAATTAACCATATTCTATTCCTGGGAAAACGAAAGTAGAAGTAAAATTCTCTCATGATGAGTCTTTGATCATTGTCCAAGTGGTCATATACAAAAAAAAAGAAAGCTGTCCTTCCAAAGGTTCTCTCGACAATGAAAATGGTACAATTCGACAGAGAATTAGATTCTCTATCGAATGGTACTATTTTAAGTCATGGAAAAACCTTTGAAGGACAGTTTTATTTTTTTTTATATACGGCTACCTGTACAATGATGAATGGCTCATTATGAGAGAGTTCTACACTTGCTTTCGTTTTTTCGTGAATATAATATGGTGGAATCGATAGAAAATTAAATTCTCTATCGAATCGCACCATTTTAAGTTACGGGAAAAAATTTCAAAGGACAGTTTCTTCATGTTTTCTTATGGATGGCCAATGACTCAATATGAGAGAATTTCACTCTTGCTTCCGTTTTCCCGTTTATAGAATATGGTGCACTAGATAGAGAATTGAATTGTCTATTAAATGGTACTATTATAACCTACAGGAAAACATTTCCAAGGGTTGTTTTTAATTTTTTTTTTCTTGTACAGAATCACCTATACTATGGTCGATGAGTTATTATGAGAGAATTTCACACTTGTTTTCGTTTTCCCGTGAATAGAATGTGATGCATTCTATAGAGAAATGAATTCTTTATCGAATGGTACGATTTTCAGTCACGGGAAAACATTACGAAGGACAGTTTTTCATTTTTCCTTATAAATGACCTCCTGCACAATAATCAATGGCTCAATATGAGAGAATTTTGCTCTTGCCTTGGTTTTCCCATCAATCGAAACTAATGGATTGGGTAGAGAAGAAAATTTTCTACCGAATGATACTGCTTTAACTCTAGGGAAAATGTCTGAAATGAAAATTTATCAAGTTTTTGTTAGTGTATCTGGTTCTGCTTTGAGAATAGTGTTAGAAGCGCGATGTGAATATGATTTTGGTTTGACTATAATGTTGAATCAGTAATTTGTGTGGTCTGTGGATCTTTAGAGATATAATGGGTTACTAGAGAAATTGTGTCAGAATACTGGTTGTGCTTTTAACTAAGGATCCTTTGTTGGTATTTTATCGACGAAATTCGATTGGTCGATTTTCACAGCTATCTGATTGGTTGTCGTGCTAGTGTGACGTCGATCGAAATGTTTATGTCGTATTGAATTTGTGTTCGTTGAAAGATTGTTCGACAGTGTTGCGCCGTCGCAAAATTCAATAAAGAATGGTGAGAAATTGTTTGATTACGAAGGAAAGACAATTATCTTATATAACTATGAAGAACAATATCCATATTTCTTATCCTCCATAATGGTGTTATCATAAACATAGTTTTTTATTGTTCTGTCATCAACCAATAGAATTTCTTTCAATGTCGTGCTAGCTTCACATCGATCAAAAATTTAGTTTTGATATAAGCTCAAAATGCAACGACTTTAATTCAAAATAAAATAAAATTTTAATATTAAAAAGAAAAAGGTTCTGTTGATTTTAAATAATTTATAATTTATCTGCGTATTTAATATTCTTTCTTCTGAATTTGAATCAATTATTCCCAGTTCGTATTTATGGAAAAAAATTCTTCAAACAAAAAAACATCCTAAATTTATTTGGTTCAATTGCGTCTAACTACTTTTTATTCTATAATAGTTTTTTAGTTCATACCAAAACTAGAAAAGACTGAGTAAAATTGCATTAAATAACGTCTCAGAGTGTCTATTCATATATAAAAGTTAGTTATTTGATTGTATGGTTCAATTGGCTAAATGATGGGTAAGTAGCATATTGTATGCATGTTCGAATCTAACCTTCTGCATTACATACATCCATTTAGACTAGTCCAGACTAGACTATATATAAGACTAGAACTCGTCTAGTCCTAGGTAGCGTCCCGGACGTCCTTACTTTTTCAAATTTAAATTTCCATGACTAGTCTTTTTCTCGAAAAGTCTTCCTCTTGGTCCACTCTACATATTATCGACTTTGTACTAGTCATAGACGAGTCCTTTTTGGTAAAGAGACTAGTCCTGTTAAACATAATGACGCCCGTCAATTATATAGGCAGGATGGGTACGTTGGACCATAAATGATTTCAGACTAGTCCAGGAGGAGGACTTTCTGAGAAAAAGACTAGACCTGGCATAGAGTCTTGACTAGAAAAATTACTAGTCTTTTTGCTAGTCCTTTGCTCGCCTGGGCACCATGATGGTTAATGAGTCTGATTCCATCTTAAAAAACACACCGATATGTTGACACATTACTGGTTAGAAAAGAACTATTGAATGCGCGCCGTTAAACGAAGATGTAAATATTTCACCTCAATGATCAACAAACGAACCAATCAAATTGAAGCTATTCGTAAAAGGAATGATCTTTTTCACCAAATAAGTCTGGCTTGTAACATCATGTCTTTTAAAAATCTACGCTAAAGTCAAGGGGTAGTGTCAGTTTCGAGCGTTTTTTTCTTTCTAAACAATAGATCTAAGAATTTCGACAAAATCATCAAAACATGATTCACAACATTCTCTATTTACGAGTACTAAAAATGTCATTTCTAGGCTTCAGAATCAACTGTATCATCGTAAAGATCTATTAAGTCACAAATAGACAAGGACGAGATTGTTCCTGAAGATTTGTTCCCGTCCCCACTCTCAAAGCATCAAGAGAGATTAACGTAAATTTTCACTTCTTGCATAGGCTATTGAATTTTGTGTTAAAATTCTTGCCTCTGATTGTTTGGCTTCGTTACACGAAATTACGATAAAGTGTTTACACTCCATTTCAAATCGAATGAAACCATCATCGTTTTTATTTGATATATCATCAATTAATTCTGCTAGATGTTTAATATTCTTAATTTCAGTACCATTGACAGTTTTTAATACAGAATATATAACGTTTGGATCTATTCCATAATTAACATCATCAACAAGTATTTTG
>JAJEKB010021036.1:0-11503 GCA_022393335.1 Macrotrachela quadricornifera
CGTTATTCAACCCATCCTCATCTTTGAAAGGGAACAGGAAGTCAAAATTTGACTTTAAAAAATAAGACAAAAGAACGATTTGAAATACACATAAGTCGATGCAGTTTTGTTTGCTGATTCTAAATATCTTATTTTATCGAAAGTTAAACGCGGATTTTTCTATCAAAAATCGTTCAATATTAGTTAAAAACGTCATTAGTAAGATGTTTATAACTTTTGAATGCAATAAAAAAAAATATGGACCTTGCTTAGATCGACTCAGAAATGACTACGCCATCGATCGACTAAATTAGAATTGATAGATACTTTGGAAACTTTCTTCATAATCTATTGATCAATATCTATTGATCAAATCGTTCCGCATGACTAATACAAAATCATAATAGTTTACTATCGTTTTGCTTCCTCCGCATTTCTCTTTTGAATGATGAAAACCTTGGGTGTCTAGCTGCTTCTCTTCGCGAGAGATTCAAAAAATATCGAGGTATATTCGTTTTTGGAGCCGACAATAATTACATGGAAAGCAAAAATGATGTAATCATATAGTAGAATTCCTGACATATAATGAACGCTTTCTCTGGCATCGTGTTGTCACGACGTTGTAGGGAAAGTATGAAAATTATTTCAAAACTATACATTCATGTCTATTTGAAATATTGCTGTACTGTAATATGAATAGAATACTATTTAGATATGAACCATATTTTGCAAAAAGTATGGAGCTGGCTATGGAAATTAGCCATCCAAGCAGCAGTGGTACGTGTGCTTGAAGAAGTATGGGATTGGGTCAAACCTAAAGTGGAAGAATATTGGGATCAAATTAAAAGAAAAACACAAGAATTTATTGAATTATATATACTCAAATTAGTTTCAAAGCGGATCAAGGATACATGGAATCGACTGAAAAAACTCTTGTCGAGTGCAGATCAAAAAGAACTTGGAGAACTAATAGAACAAATCGATGCTAGAATTGAAGCTTAATATTTAGACTATATTTTTATAGACCAGATCTCATGAACCTAAAAATATACTTGTGGTGACATTACGCAAGTGTCGATCATTATATTCATTTTGTTCTTGTTTTTTCATTTGAGGTCATCTCTAAATACATATAATTCATAAATTACTATTCTTTTCATACATCTAAAAAATTAAACTACATAATTCTCTCGACATAGAAAAGATCATATACAGTAAGATGTGTGTGTTTGCTTGGACTTACAGGCAAAAGTGAAGGGTCAATCATGAAGTTGGAGCTGATTCTTAATTATCTAGACATGAGATCAGCTGCCATGATCGGTTTCGTTCAGGCTAAAGGATTTGTCAAATGGCAAAAATCATTCTTAATGATATAAAATCACAAGAAATAATTTAGTTATATATCCTAATATAAAGAATGTATAATGAATTTTCAAGTTTTTGAGGGTATGAGTATATATAAGAGAGATTTGAAGCTATTTAGAACGATCATTTTGAATCTTGCCTTGAAGACATCTTCAAATATAATTTGAATCTGATTTGTATTGGATTGGAATAGATCTGTCTGATAAACTAATGAGGAAATTTCTTCAGGTGTTCAAGTTCGCTAAGTTCCATCTCTTGGTGTGAGGTACATCTCAATGAGGTATGAAAAATTTCAAGAGGATTCGTGTGCTCGCGTATTTATTCCCGAGATATCGAATTTTCAAGATGTATATAAGAAGAGACTGAAACGAAAAATGATCATTTTTGACGAGCAGTAGAATATTGAGATAGACATTCTTTAAAGCTTCGCGCATTGCTCATGCAACCTATTTTCGATTATGAGTCATATCATATCTTATCAATATCACTTCTACTTGTTGTTCATCAGCCCATAGAACACTCAAAATTCTTCATTTCATATCTGATATCGTTATACACCAGAAAAAACTGTTGATGGAGGGAAATAATGGTATACTATCGATTATCTTACTTTTCGTTTTCTTCGCTAGCATATTATCATGTCTTATTAATAAATATTGCATGCTCGTATTCTTTATTTCACGTTTCGGTGGATCCTTTCTCCGTCAGTTCTCTCTTTTATGTTTAATTTGTGCTACGAGATCGTTTTTCTCTTCATTCGATTGTATACGATATACAAGCGACGTACAAGCAAGCAGTTTACATTGGCTTTTTCTCGTGTCTATTTCGAAATGATCAATCCAGAAAATGTTGCAAAGATTTTCGCTGCTTGAGCATCGAACTTATTGTCTTCTACCGTGTCGAAAAACATGACCGTCATCACTACTATCACAAATCGTGAATGTGAAGTAGCCGATCCGTTGTGCAGTGTACTAAAATCGATTGCTAACAGTCACTACCGCGCCTTCGAAGTCGAAACAACTCTCGATCATGAGTTAGCCGATGACGAATTGATCAATGATGTCGATTACGAAGATACAGTTGAAGAACCGTAAGATCCCCACTGGAATAATGAAGATGAAGATGAGGTTGAGAGTATCGTGCAAACAATTTTCACTTGATTGCATGACCAGTGCAGTTAATTTCTATGACGAAATTAATCCAAAAACTGTAAAACGAAAGAGACGGTGGCTAGACATACACCAAAACCAAAACTAGTTTTAATGTTTTGATTTTGAGTTTTGGGTTTCGGTAAGGTTTTGGTTTCGAGGTATTGGTTTTGATATAGTTTTGGTTTCGATGATATTGGCTTTGACATGGATTTGGTTTCGATCGTATTAGTTTTGATATGATTTCGGTTTTGGCGGTATTAGTTTTGATCAAGTTTTGAGTAAGTTTTGGTTTTGGTTTTGAGATACAGATCAAGTAACTCATTTGGAAATGGTAAGTCTAAAATGCCTTCTTACAATCATTCTTATATTTGTTACCTTGAAAAAAGCTTCTCATATAACATTGTATGTAATGAATTCACTCCCATAATCACCGTCTGCCACTCGGAAAAAGATCAATTTTCACTGAATTTTTCGATAGGCAACGTGTTAGATAGATCCAAGCATATACTATCCAAAATAATAAAGTGTGTAGATTTTATAAAAAGTTTGCAGGATACTACAAAGATTTTACTCAACTTCATATTTGAAAAAGATGTCTTTTCAAAATGAAGTAATTGTTACTTATATTTCCATAGGTATTAAATATCTATATAATAATGAACAACAATAGATCAGATTGAATGAAACTAGCCGCTTTGAAATTCTTCCCAGTACTTGTCCTATCGTTGGACAGTGTTATCTGATGTTATCAAGCGTCCATCGAAATTTAATCATCTATTCTCTACAAGATATTATTAAGGCTTAATAGAGGTCTTGAATCAACTCATATGATAAAGACACGAAAGTAGATAAGATAGATCAACTGGCTGCCAGAATTGGTTTTATCTCTGGTTTTGACATCCGGTTCTTCCTGGATTTCTGTACCATTTTCAAACACAATGTTTGGAAAACTAACAAGATGAACGTGATCTTAAGATGATAGAGACACTTAGCTTTACAACTTAAGTGAGCCTAATAATCAAAATTTTTATTTCAGATTTGGCAAAAACCAAGTGTTTTTAAATGTGCTACTCGTTTTTTCGATATTTCACCAGAAAAGCTTCCAGTAAAAACGAACTATTAAAAATTGGAAAATCTGTCTTAAATAAGTTCTAATTCAACTATTATTTACGTCTTAAAACCAGTCTGACCTTTTTGGCATCCACAATGATGGAGAAATTTATGATGCATAAAAATCTATATCTTGATGCTTAACGTTATGTTAACTTTCAATAGTTTCAATGTTTTGAGTTGAAATTTTTAGTATAATATGCATGGTTCAAGATATGCTTTCGCTTAAAATTTTATCGAGATTGGATGATGAAAAAGAAAAATTAATTTTTGAGTAAGGCACTCTAAGTCTACGACCGAATAATAAAAAGTCTACAAAAAAGTCGAAGCAGGTATTTTTGAAGATACGACTTTGGTACGATTGCTTTTTCAGATAGGCTTTCATCGTAGAGAAATTTTTTTATATGCGCTATTGGCAATATTTTTCAGGAAAACTAAAAGTTCCATATTTTTAACAAGTCATAATAAACAAGAAGCAGTGAAAGATTGCTTTCAGTTTGACATTATAGTCAGGGTTGCCAAACCTCCTGATTTAGCCAGGAAACTCCTGATTTTTAGGCTTTTCTTGTGGTTAAAAAATCTCCTAGTACCAAGAGCTGGTTTTGAGATTTTCTCCTGGTTTCTAAATTTTTGTTCTCGCCTTGACTTTTAGCAACAGTTTGAATCACCAAAATAAGATAAGAAAAATAAAAAAAGAAAGAGAAGAACATAAGCATTACACTATTTAATGAATGTAACAATCAATAAGAATATATGTTAATTTTGTTGATATTTATAAAATTAAATTTATCAATTAACTCTCGCAAATAAATTCTATTCTAAAAAACTGTGGCAATGTTCCTAATTCTAGAAAACTGTTTCAATTCGTTTTCTCTATATCATCCTGAAACGCCTTTTGTGAATCATTATTCAGTCACATGATATTTTTGTGGAATAATAATCGAAATAGCATGAGACATGATCTCGGAGATGCAGAATTAAAAATTAAATTCAATGCTCAATATAACTGTTCAGAATTTTACGATCAGTTTCTGAACAATCGGAAGTTCATTGAAATAAATTCGATCATCAGAAAAATATACTCATATTGCTAAGATACCACGAACAGTATGAATGATAATTTATGGTTTCTATGTACCGATATTTTTGGTTCAATTTCTGAATAGAATTTACTTACTTTCTTTTGTGTATTTTGTAAATGATTGTGAAATTAATAGTAATACAGAACACATAATTATCTCTATTTTTTCATGTAATATATATGAGCGTGCACAGTCAGTGAGATACCCCATTTGCCTTCGTTCGATTATCAGTTAAAGAGCCTATTCGTATTCTGACCAAGTTATCACTCTCATCGCTGAACTACTAAATTTCAAATATTAGCCGCTGATGGCTCTCTTATATGAAATTATTCACCTCCGAAAATCGTGTCCTATCGTTTTTACGGAACTAAATAATTTCATATAAGACAGCCATTGGCAGCTAATATTTGAAATTTCGCAGTTTAACGATGAGAGTGATAATTTGGTCGGAATACGGCTGGATTCTTTAACTGATAATAGAAAGAAAGCAAATAGGGTATTTCACTGATTGTTCACACCCATATATAGTATCGCAGAAAAATTTGGTTATTTTATTTTGTCAGCAGAAGATCTGAATCACTTGGGCAAACGAAAATTCCAGTTTTCCTTCGAAAAAATACAACCAAAAAGCTTCCTAATTTCAATAAAAGTCTCCGGGGATTTTCTCCTGGTTTTAAGTAACAATCTCCTGGTCAACTCCTGGTTTTTTTGCGAAGACCTCCTGGTTTTATAAATTTGGATTTGGCAACCCTGATTATAGTGCCGAATTTCGTTTGGTTGATTTTTATCGACTTTAAATCAGTGCACAAACTTCCACATATATACAAACTATTTTTTTATTAATTGACTTCAATGTGATGAATTTGATTGATTTTATTCTTTCATAGATGAACAGATCTATATGGTGATGTTATCTATGAAAAACGGAATGTTTCTATAAAAAAAAAATTCTATAAAACTTATTAAAATTCTAACATTCTCTGAGTCGTAATTTCTACTCCAGCATCTTTGAAAGACTATTCCGAAGAAAATCTGTCTCTTTCTTCATTCAAAATGTTAACACCGGATTGATCTATCCAGATATTATATTTTTAGGCCGCATTGTCAAGATTAACATGTAGCTCGTTCTTCACATAACATTTTCATCTTTATAAACATATAATTTGTAGAACATATCTGCTTTTCATCGTTATATACTATTATGTGAGAAGCTCATTTCAAGGTAACAAATATAAGAATGATTATAGGAAGGCATTTTAGGAATATTGTTTCAAAATCAGCTTCTTTATCAATATCTCAAAACAAAAGCCAAAACCAAAACTTACCCAAAATTTGATCAAAACCAGTACTGCCAAAACCAAAACTATATAAAAACTAATACAATCGAAATCAAAACCATGTCAAAAGCAATACCTCAAAACCAAAACTATATCAAAATCAAAACCTCAAAACCAAGAGTTTTGGTTTTAGTGCATGTCTAACGGTGGTAAACAGTGAAAAATCACTTCCAACGTATTCCGAATCAAAACTATCTCGCTCACTTTCGTCGTTATCTTGAGAAACATGGAACGAAGAAACAGAAAATCGACAAAATTGAAGATCATGTATTCGATATATTCCAACGGGTTCGGGAGAAAACTCTGATAGTGCACGATATTGACCTACGTCGGTGGGTTCTTAAAAAGGCTATGGATGAGTCTTTAAAAAATTTTATCGCATCAAATCATTGACTAGACACCTTTAAACACAAACACAATATTATCTTGCGCCAGATAACGAAGGTGAAAGATTTGTGATCATTTTTTATGAATTTGTGGGAGAAAGCTCTCTTTTCTAAAATCAGACGAATATTACAACAGAGGCTTTTACAAGTTTCAGACTTGTCGGTTTTCGAGAACCATTGGTTTTCACAGAACTGTTTGAAATCAAACTTACCGAAGTTATTTGTTCTCTGTAGATTGTGACGAAGTGCCACATAGAAGATAAAGACACGATTAGAATTTCAGCCGATCAGTTCGTAGCTAATGTTCGCAGGCGCTTGCTTCAGTACGAAGCGCACGCAGTTATTAACACAGATCAAAGTGAAATTCAGCTCGTATTATATTCTACTCGAACATTAAGTCACACAGGAGAGAAAGTTACAATTGGATCCGTCTGCTCTATAAACGCTACCATCCACAGCTATACAATGCAGTCAAAAATCGTACTCGATGATCATCTTCTCTCATCGCTTTACTTCTGCTCGAAGGAGTCCAAAAAACACATGAGCAAGAATATTCGCTCGCATGCTTTCAAGGCCTCGAATGTAGTGATCATCTGCAACAGTTCTGGAAAGCTCACAATATCTTCGGGTTGAGCACTGGTGTGATCATGTACTCCTCCTGTCACTAGAAAAACATCAAAAGTTCCTACTTATATTGGATTGCTGGAGTGAACAAATACATGGAAAAGGATTATATGATCATATCTCCGAATGCACAAGGTTTGAAATACCAAAGAAAACGACGGATCAAATTCAGTCATTAGATGTTTTTTTATAACAGGCAGATGAAGATGAACCTCGTCGATTATACTATCACGTGCTACTCAATGAAGTTGGCATCAACATAAGTGAACGGAATCACATCATCCGTCTCATATCTCTCACACATAACCAACTCTCTTCCGAAGTTTTTCGTCCAATCATCCAATACAATTGATGTGCCAGTGGCTACACAGACAATCATCCTGGATCCTTCAAAACTGTGATCAAAGTGTGTTTTTCCTTTGAAGTGACGATATGTGCTACGCCTTCATGCGATGTAGTCTCTTTTATCTGCTGTAACTGTTGTGACAAGTCACTACGTTTGAATCACTTTTTTCTAAACTATCATTTTCATTGACTCACTCTTGTGCAGACTTTTCTAGTGGTATCACGATACCAGGTATGAAATGAAGAGTTCTGAGTGTTTTCTGAACAGATGAATAACGAGTAGAAGTGATATTGATAAGATATGATCTAACTCTTAATCCAAAAAAGGTTGTATAAGCAGTGCGCGAAACTTTAAAGAATTTCTACCTGAATATTCTACTGCTCGCCAAAAATTATTTTTTTCATTTCAGTCTCTTCTTGCATACATCTTGAAAATGCGATATCTCGAGAATAAAGACCCGAGCGCACGAATCCTCAAGAAATTTTTCATACCTAATTGAGCTCTACCTATCACCAAAAGATGGGGCCTAGCGGCCTTAAATACCTAGAGAAATTCTCTCATAAGCAGTCTGATGAGATCTTTAAGCAAGGTTAAAATCGCGATCACGGTGTGTTTAATTCGCTCACCCTCATTAAAAACAAACAAATAGAGAAACATTGTTCTTTATATATATAGATAAAGTGATATGATATGTTAATACTTAATATTAAAAGTAAACTGTTGTATTAACAATTACTAGTAAGTAATAAATTGACCGCTACTAAGCTTTTTACGTTAATATTATGTGCTACGTAAAATCATTTAATAAAGTCACTTAACTAACTCAAATTAAAAACAATGTTTTGCTCCTAACCAAATTCACTAATAAATGAGAATAGCTGAAAGAGGCAAGAAAATGCTTTAAAAAAATATCCAAACATCTTTATTTTTCATCGTTGACACATAAAAATCTCATTATGCTATGATTTCTTGTTCTCAGAATTTTTATTTTCTTACGATTATTTCTTGATTATTTAATGAAAATGACAGAAAAAAAAATGAAATCGTTTAGAAATATATGAGAATAACACACAAAGATAGATGCATAATTATTCGGAAATTAATAGTCAAATCATAATTATTCCTTCAATGTTTATTCTCTTTTGCATAGGCTTGTTCAACCATCGCATTAATTTCTTCTTTCTCATCGCTCTTAACATATGGAGAGATAGTATTTTCTTCTTGTGCAACTGCTTTACTATATAGATGTGTTAAAACGGCTGTGAGAAATGTATTTGTATCTTTAACATTTTGTAATTTCTCCATTAATTCAGCATTGATTTGTTCGTTTTCATCAATTACAAATTTTTTCATGAGTATGTTAAATCTATTATTAACACGTATTTTTAAATCATTAATTATTGTTTGTGCTTCATTTTCAGTTGAAGGCACAGTTGGTGTTGTTAATTTCAATACGATAGAACGGAGTTGTGCTTGTACCTGTTGTTGTGTTATTGTATTTGAACGCTGAGATGCCATTATCTAGAAAATTTCCGAAAATAAATTTTTGTTTTCTATTGTTTGCAGATACTTATAATCAACTTTTGAAATATAGTCCATTCAAAAATTAAGAATAAAATAATTGTAAAGATATAGGAAAACTTTTTTCAAACATTTCTCTCTAGAAAGTTTATGATAATATTTTTTTCTTTTGTTTCACTTCATTATTGAACAAGTTACTGCTACAACAGTACTTTATTAACAATCTATGTATCTAACTTATTCTCTCGACAGCTGATTAATGGTTTATATAGTCTCTTACCCATAAGTTCAAATATCAATTTATCTTACCAACCATCTATGCATTTTATTTTGCATAATTTATAATGAATTTTCTCATTTGCTACCGAATATTAAAAGATATACAATGGAATTTTGAGAAATATTTCGTGCATAATATTGATTGATTATTAGATATGACTCACAATACTCGATAAAAATCGCTAGTTTTTATTTAAAAAAGGACTAGTTTTGAAAGAGAAAAAAGGTAAGAAATCATGTTTTTCATCTTAATCAGTGGCTACTTTACTAAGGTATACGTGTAAGCGTGTATATTGATGTAACTGAAGTATATATTCATGTTCACATCTCATTCATCTACTCCCGAAAACTCATTTGTATTAAGTAAACTAAATTGAATTTTTATGAATTGAATAATATTACTTGAGATAATAAATTTAATATTGCGAAAAGGATTTGTTTTTCAAATTTGAAATTTACTCTAAAAAATCTAGCATGAGGTGATATCACTCATGACAAACAAACTAAGTCATAGCTGAGAAGTGTGAGAAGAGATATCGTGTTACATTAGTCTTATCTATAGTCGATATATCTTCTCTTCCTTCTATACATCCTATATCTTTCATATCCATTATTAAAATGTTCAATTGAATTTCTAGGAAACTCTCGAAATGCATCATATACTATTCGAAGATTCAAAGGTCTAACAATAAATTATAACCTTTCATACATGTCTTTTAAGCTTGACGCATACATTCATGCAGGCAAGCATATTTTGTTTCATATCACTCTTATGCTACTAAAAGTGTATGGTAGAAAGCGGAAAATTTCCTGATTGTCCACAAATATTCTATACTAGAGAAGGTACCCACTGCAAAGAGAATATGGTTAAAATTTTGCATCTTCCACCCGACTTTTTCTGCTGTACATAACACGTCTTTTACAGGACTGTTCGCTCGCTGTGGCTGAGCCATCTGCAACAGAAATTTTCCCGTCACCCCTGGAAACTCTATGGCAGGACTTTTACCGGTATGCGTCAGGCATCTTTAACGGAATTGTTCCTGTTATGCGTTAGGTATTCGCCATAGAACTGTTCTCGCCGTGCGTGATACCTCTTTCATAGGACTTTTTTCATCGTACCTGGAACCCCTGCGACAAAGCATTTCCCGCCGTGCGTGAGGTATCTTTCACAGAACGTTTCTCACCGTGCATAAGGCAACTTCAGTGGGACTCTTCTCATTGGACTCAAGCTGAAATCCTCACTCGCATCCACTTTGGACATGATCACTGTCAAAATTCCATTGAACTGCGTCATTTGATTAGAAAGTCAATAAGATCACAGTCTCTTACGACTTGGATGAAGTTTCACGCACGCCTTCCTTTCTCACCTCTAATCAATCTGCCGACTTTCATTAGCGCACTCAAGGAACCGATGCGAATAGTTCTGTGACGCGATCTCTCACCTTCACTAAATACATAGTGAACAGACTCATCAGAATCTCGATCTGTACTGATCGCGATGAAATTTCACCCATTCCTTCTACGCACTCCGTTTGGTAGTTCCAACCTCAAGTTGACCTTCCTCAGAAGCTAAGAAAGTAGCGTGGAAACTTTTGTAACGCTAGCTATCACAAGGACTGACTGGATAGCGAACAGACAAACGTTCTTCTTTAAATATATAGATACATCATCGTTGTAACTCAAAAACAAAAACGAATACATTGTTTCTGTGACTCATAGAAAACTAATGGATACATTATAGTTGTGAATCAAGGAAACACTTGTATACATTCTTTTTCTCTTATAACCTATTAGAAATCTTCGATTTTCACATTTATACAAAAGAATCGTCGATACGAAATGATTAATCTTAAAATCATAACAAATTCGCTAAATTTGTGAAAAATTCATCCAATTTCCTTCTCATATGACATGGGTGAAATTTCACCCAAACACCCCCCCCCCCCATCCTACTCCTATTAACGGTAACACCACTCAATAAAGCTACCACTGAACTCAGGAAAGCACTGTGGAAACTTTGGTAGTGTAAATTAAGACACTACTACCTGGGTGAGAATTCACCCACACCCACCCACTTCATATTTTCGATGGGTGACCCCGCTATGACCTTCCTTCGGGCCTGGGGATGCACCATGGAAAGTTTGGTGACGCTAGCTAGTGTAGGGACCGACTGCATAGCGAACAGACAGACAGACATTCTTCTTTATATATATAGATGCTGTGGTGAAAAGGAAAGCGCTTTTCCTGAAATACAACCACCCTAAAATAGGTACATGAGATTTGGAACAGTTTGCTGATTATTTTTCGTTTCCAGCATGTTTCA
>JAJEKB010021036.1:18375-30875 GCA_022393335.1 Macrotrachela quadricornifera
TTCCCATTCATTCCCATCGATTCCCATTCATTCCCATCCATTCCCATATTCTTCAAATAATTTAAATGACCTCATAAAATTGATTGTTTTTTCTGAGATTGTAGTATATTTTCAACTAAATGAAGTAAATACGTTGGTATCAAGCTGATAAATGTTTCATAGCAAGTTGTTTTTAACATTCTGAAGATAAATAAGTCATTTTACATTCAGAATAATTCTATAAAAAATTGTACACACAACAGAGATTAGTAAAACAGAGAAAAGGTTCATCCAAATATTGCTAATCGCTTCCAATTAGGTCAAATAATTCTTAATTATTCAAGTGTAACAGATTACATTTGGATTCTGTCCAAGTGATCTTACAAAACAATCTGACTGCGTTTTTTATGTAGATGCTAATTGAAAGAATATTTTTAAAATCATATCAAGTATATTATATCGAGTAAAATTTTTTTTATAGCTCTTATGACATTGAAATAACATCATGTTATAACGATAAATATCGCTTGTTAATGAGTAAAATTATTGGTTATAAACTATTTTACATTTTTCTTCGTACTAAAATAGTGACTATGATAAGAAAACTTAAACTGTTTAACTAATGTATATCAATCATCGCATTTTATAGTAATCCTTGTTGAGTCATATTATTATGTTGAAAGTGAAACAAAAAAATCCTCTGAGCTAGCAAATAATATGCAATTTTTTGACCAATATAAGTTTTTACATGAAACTATCAATATTATTTAGAATTTGAATAGATGAAATGTCGTTGGATATATTCCGACGCTTTTCAAAGCTTTCTAATTGTAATATAATCAAATTATACAGTATATGTTTTAATAGCAGAGAGGGAAGAAGAGAGATAAAAGAAGTAATCAGAAAAGAATATATAAGAACAAAAGAAAATGAAAACTAACCGATGAAATTACCGATACAACACAATATTCAGTACTAAACAAAAATTTGTAAATCGTTTAATTATTGTTTATTAGTTTGTTCAACACATATCAATCTGTCGGATGATAAACGATTATTCTTTTTAGTTAAAATCCAAACAGCAGTCTGCTTATGTATAAACTTTTCAACTCCATTAAGGTTTATTTTGAAAAATTTGTATTTGTCTTGATCAGCAACAGTTGAGTACATGCTCATTCCATTATAACTTTCCTTTTTTGAACTTGTACAAGCATTTTCATCATCTATACATTCATCTTCACTATTAGTGTTATTGTCTACATTCTAAAAAAACATATTTTTTTTAATCAAATCTGTGCCCAGCAAAGAACCTTTCAAGTTTTACACTTCCTTGCGAAATCTAAAAAAGAAGTCGGGGTACTACTGGAAATACTTCTCAGGTTTCTCATGTTAGTACGAAACCTAAGATGTTCTTTTCCTAGACACAGGTTCAATAAAAAATCTATTTTTTTAGAGTATATTAAATCAGTTGGTACTTCTTCACTTGAATAATCATCTTCACTGTCATCGTCAGATTCAAGTGCAGAATCATCAGTAACAAATATCATATGTTCTAAATCATCATGTAAACGTGTACATAAATTATTTAATTCAAAGACACTATTTTTTTAAGAGTGATGCCATTTCTAATTTTTCAGTAAAAGATTTTGCAAATTCAAAAGCATCATAGATACTTTTTTCAATTTGATCTAATGTAATATCATCGAAGTTTATTAATGGTGATGGTAATGAATTATCTTTATTTTGTTATGATGCTTTGGAAATTTAATTGTATTAGAATTAATACTAATTCCTTCAGATAATTTTATTTCATTTAACATTGATATTTTTCTTGTTTTAGAAAAGAATTGTTGAAGTTGAAAATTGGTAACAGATGAAAATGGTCCAGTTAATGCTCTGGCGCTTCTCAATATATTCTCACAAGGTTGAGAACTGAATAAGAATATATTAGATGATTCAACAGGTAATTTTTTATTTAAAACTAATAATACTATATAAGTAAAACAATGAACATTGAGCTCTATTGAATAAAATGCAGGAATACTCATGAAATATTCTTGAATTGTTTTCAATGAATGTCTTCGACTTTGTTGTATTGTTAATTCAGTAGAACTTTCTAATTTGTATCTAAGCCACATCCACCAGAACCGTGAAATAAATACAGTAAACCAAACATGAAATAATCTATTTAGAATATGTGTTGTTTTATCAATATAAGCAATAGTTATAGAATTTAATATTGATAAATAACAATGTGTTGCACCTGTTTCTTTATTTTGATTCAACATATTTAAAACATTTGATGACGAGATTTCAAACATGACGAATAGTTCTGTTTATCTTTAACGTACAAGTCAGATAATACTAATCCATGATTAGATTTCGATCCACCTTGTATAAGATTTTGAAGATCTTTTGCTAAATCTCTATAAGAACCCATAAGTAATGATGCAGACTTGGACAACAATCGATTGCGTAATTTTGTTGCTATATGAATTGAATCTTGGAAACAAAGAAATAACTGTTGTGACCTCAAAAAGAACCATGACGACCATGATTTTGGAATTTTTAAATTAAAAACATCATTTCTATTTAATAAATTAATATTTGATAATCGAGCGAAATAACTTGAAAAATTCAAAATTATATTTAAAAGATAAAATCTTATATTTATAATCAAACTAACCAGTAACAAGTCGCATGATGCGTAGATATTTCGGATCAGCGTCGCTCGAAAAGCCTACCATTCTAATTTTGTTGTCATAACATTGTTCATAAACATATAACCAACGACCAACAATTGAAATTGCATCATATGTATTATCTGTACCAAATTCAGTCAAAAGAAATGGTGGCGATGGTAAATTTGCTATAGATTGAACAGTATGAATATTTACAAGTGTTGCTTGATTAACTTGATCAAACCAATATTCTAATTCTGAAAAATCATCAGTTTGATACTGACGAATTGAAGGTAAACCATTAATTAAGGACACACAAAAACCCACAAATGAATTTGTTTCAACATCATATTGCACCTTGCTAATGATGCTCGTACAATCTTCTGATCCATAAACAAATGTACAATTAATTTTATTTAAGGGTACCCCCCCCCCCTCTTTTTTTTTGTCGAACTTTTTGAAAAAATTTTTTTTGTTTATATGTGCCGTAGAGAGACCATGTGTTGGTATCTCGATTGTCGTTTAAATGATCTCGATTGGTCCTGCCATTCAAGTGCTATCGGGTGTCCACGAAAAGTCATGACCAAAAAAAAATTTTTTCAAAAAATTTTTTTAATGTGCTCAGTGGATTCTACATGAAAAGTTGTTTATAAAAATGTTGAAAAAAAAATCAGAGTGTTCCCAAACTTATTTTTTAGTTTTCTCAAAACTAGTTTTTCATCCACAGAGTTTGATTGTGCCACCATCAACCCTACCTTAACTTTGTCCGATCGAGCTGAAATTTTTACCAGAGATACTTGGATATATCCTCCAGAGGTAAAATCGGCCGTTTTCGTTTTCGACCATTTCGTTCGAGTTTATGGGATTTTCGAGATCGACTTCTCGGTTTTTTCGAGATCGTTTTCGTATTTTTGTTATAAAAAAAAAAGAAAGCGAGTTTTTGAAAAACGCTGAAAATTACCTCTGAGATACAGGTGTAGGTGATCTCAAAAAAAATTTCAGTTCAATCGGACGAAGTTTGATAGGGAAAACCGGTGGCACAATGAGACCCTATGGAAAACCATTAATTTTGGAAAAAATCCAAGAAGACCCCTTTTGAAAATTTTTTCCTCGAACACGTGTCTCATCAATTTAGATCCTCTATTTGCGGTAAAAATTTCAGCTCGATCGGACTTGCCGTTCTTGAGATCTAAAAATCATGAAAAAAGAGGGGGGGGGGTTCCCTTAAGTAGTTTTTCAACTCTGCAAATCTAAACTCACCTTCTTCAATACGTGTGTAATATTCATTACTGTAAGATCCTAATGTTGGTATTGATGGAAATCCACCAGGTAAATTCAATCGTAAAAATTCATATAAATTTCTTCCACCTAATCCATCAACAAATGCTGCAAATCGTCGCACTTGACTGTTGTATTGATAACTATATTTAGAACGATTCATATTATCAGTCAAATTGCTAATAAATGTATTCATAAAATTTTCTTCTTTTGCATTAGAATCTTGTTGATTATGTTCAAGATCTAATCGGCGTTGTGCTTATTGTTCAGGTAATTCATTTTTAAAGAAACTTATACAGTAATCAAGATTTTCTTTAATTGCTGGACGTACCATATATTCGCTATTTTTTAATTGTATACAAGCACGTTTTTTAAGATCATCTAGTACTTCACAATCAATTTTAAAAATAGAATATAAATCTTTTGATCGTAAAAAAGAAAGAACATTGTTAATTCCTTGTGCTTTTAAAATTTCAACTTCAATATCACCAGCCATTGATTCTATAAGTTCATAAAAGTTATTGGATATGATATTATTCATTTTATAAAAGTTATTGGATATGATATTATTCATTTTATAAAAGTTATTTTTTCTGATATCTGAAAGTTTTTTATTTATAAATAATTGTTATGAATAATTCAGTGCAAAAATCAAGATAATAAAAATGAACTGCATATATTCGTCAAGCGATGGAACTTTTGTACGTATCATTCATCAATAAGAGGATGAACAAAATTTCCTTGCGAGACATCCCGTTGACCAAGAAATATGTCTAGCTAAAACTATTTATTTTATTTAGTAATAGATCAACATCTTTTTTAAATATAAATAAGAACATACAATCAAAAAAAATTGTCCTTCTATATAACAGATACATGTATATACATAACAGGACATAATATATTCAGAAATTATATAATTTTAGAAAATAAATAATGTTAATAAAAAAAAAGCTGTCATGAACCTACTATACAATATAATTTATTTTTTTTTTGTTTTTTATTTGAATTTGTAGCTGTTTCAGATGAATTAACATGAACATTTTTCTGTTCGATGAATTTGAATTTGATGATGGTTGAACTTCTTTATCATTTGTCTTTTTTTCTTCTTTATTTATGCGTTCAATCATAGAACAATTTGTTGTTGTTAAATGTGCATAATAATTTGAAAGAATAAATGTTGCTGTGGGAAAACGCGATGGTAATATTAATTTTGTTCCGCATTGACATTTAATAACAGCTTTACATTTTTGTTCATCATTTTTTAATATAGTTGACATAAATGTTTTACGAGAAAATTTTTCAATCAAATCGCTAATAAATTGTACATGATCATTTACTGATATATAACTTGAAGATACTGAATTTGAATCTGTTATAACTAATGATGTACTTGATTAAGTATCTGTTGTTGTTCCTGTAAGATTTTGTACAACTAAATTATTATTATTACTTGAATTTGTTGTTTTTGTTTGTAATGTTGAAATTGAAGACGATAATTTTTGTCGACGTTCTTTTTTTTTAATATTTCTCATGTTTTTCTTTCAATGCATCATATAGAGTGTTCAAATTCAATTTCACACCTTGTTTAATAAAGTAATTGCCATTTTTGGATATAAAACAAACATTTGATTTTAATTTGTCAACTTCTTCACAATCAATTTCAAGAATTGAAAATAAATTTGTACATCGAATTAACACTAGTCGACGATCTTGCCTCACTTCTTTCCAGATTCTTGTTTTTCTTAATTATCAGACAAGATTCTTTTTATTCACGATGTTCAGGCAAGATTCTTTTGAAAGGAAAGAAAAAAGATTCATACCAGAAATTCAAGACGAGAAGGTTCTTGTCTGATTATTCAGAAGTAAAAGAATCAGACAAGAGTGACAAGATATTCAAGATATTTTTAAAGTTCAGACAAGAATCTTTTTCTTTTCCTCTCAAAAGAATCTTGCCTGAACATCATGAATAAAAAGAATCTTGTCTGATAATCAAGAAAAACAAGAATCTGGAAAGAATTACAAGAAATTTAAAAATTTCTTGAAGTTCAGGCAAGCTTCTTTTTATTTCTTTTAAAAGATTCTTACTTGATCTTCAAGATCAATAGCAGGTGATCTCATGGTTCAAACACATATAAATATAGACGTATGACCGTTACTTATTCATTTATAATTATGACGATCGTATAACATCGTGTTAGTGTCGTTTAAACAGTAAGTTATTTTTAACAAAATAATAATTTTTTTCTTTCATTTAGATGCATCTCGACGACACAATCAACAGTAAGTATTATTTTAAATTAAATAGTTTTTTTTTCTTTTAAGTAAGTTGATCTCAAAGGTACAAAATAATGGTAAGTATTCTTTTATTCTATTAAATATATTTTTTTATCTTTTGTTTAGGTCTATTTCGACCCAATAATTATTGGCAAGTATTATTTTAAATCAAACAGTTTTTATCTTTCATTTAGTTATGTTTAACCCAATGTCACAAGCAATAAAAAAATATTGTGATTCAATAAAATATTTTCTTTATGTTTCAAATTCGACTCAACGACATAACTAATGGTAAATATTTTTATTAAATAAAATAGTTTTCTTTTATTATTTTAGACAGAACTCAATGCTACAACTTGTGGTAAGTATTATTATTTAAGTAATTTTTTTTCTTCGTCTAGGTTCAACTCAACGGTACAATTAAAAGATAAGTGTTATTATTATATAAAAAAGATCTTTTTTTTTTTTTATTTAGATGCGACTCAACGGCTTATTCTATGGTAAGTATGTTTTCAATCCACTCAATATTTTTTTATCGTTTTAGATAGTTTTTTTATTATAAAATAAAAATTTATTTTTAATAATAAAAATATTATTTAAAATATTTGTAATAAATTTTATTTTTTTTAAGTGGCCTTTTATGACGGCCGTTATTTTTGGAAAATTTGTATTTAGAAAATGAGAGGGAAAGGTGACAGAAACTCATCTCTCTCCTCCTTAGTTAGATGTTTATGTCTATACAATGACAAACGACGTCATATACGACGATATAACGGTTGTTTACATTGGTCATGAATACATCGTATTCTATCGTATACGACACGACGAGATGCGATCGTATAGTGTTGTTTACGACTATCGTAATGCTTGTCCTCGGCATCTAGAGGCATCGACTTAATATTAGCATTGCATTAATTTTATGCTAACACCAGTGCTTTTGTATAATGATTCTAAGGCAAAAGTATTACAGTTGGTATTAATTAATGTAGTGCTAAAGCGAAGCTCACATCTCTGACTGGTTTCAATACTTTTGTATTACAGTTTTGATGTAGAAACATTGTAGTTAGTATGAAATTAATATAGTTTGCATTTGGATTAAGCGTCTGCTTCGACTCTTTCGCGCCGTTCCTTGACATCTAATAGTTTCTTTCATATAATATAAGTAAAATAGGAAAAGTAGTCGAAATATAGGACAAATTAAAGGACTTTCCAAAAATATAGATTTTATAAGAAATATAGGTCGAATCGGAGCCCAGATCGAACTGTATGTTAGACATTATTCTGCTATGCTATAAAGTGAAGATGAGCGAAATGAAAAGATGAATACTACTATATTATTCATTTACTGTGCATAACATTGATCAATATGTTTCTCTAATATTTTGAGTATTTCATATATTTAGCTGGAATTCATAGCTTAATACAATATTCAGGCGATCATTTATCATTAGAATCGCTAGAACTGCATCATATCTAAAATGAAAAAATATATCATCTTCTGAGAAGATAGATGTGTTATGTTTAGATCAACGCTCGTAGCAATGGTTGATGGTAGTAGAGAACAATTCTTTCTATGTAGAATGGAGTATGTCTATTGATGAAATATACCTCTATGTAACTTATTGCTGCATAATATCTGCCCTTTGTCTTGTCTTTGAACTGAACACTTCGAATTACTGCTGTTAGTTAAGATTCAGAAAACTTTGCGTTTAGCTGGTCTTATACATGATACTTCTACTACGCAATTAATAATTAGTGTAGCTTCTGACGCAGGAGAAGCCGAAATCGACTCAGTTTCATTTCAAGTACTTTTTCGTTTAAGTTATATGAAGAAAGAATAGATATTTATAATTAAGTTCGTTGTTAAATATTCATTCATTTTTCTTTAATATAATTTATTTTCAAATAGAAATTGTTAAATATTCATTAGAAAATTTGTTTATTGATGATATGATACAATTGTGTTGTCTAGTTAATTTCATGATAGAGGTATATTTAGAATTATTATTATTTATCAACATTAATAAGGTAGCTTTTTTTAATTTCGTTTAATCGAGCATATCTGGTTAAATTGTTTTAACCCTATTACTACCAAGTAGTGGCGTAACCAGGAAATTTTTACAGAGGAGACGCAGGGAGGGGGGGGGCGAATAGTGTTTGGCTGAGTAAGAGACGTTTACAGAGGGGTATTGATCCCCTGTACCTCCCTCCCCGGTGGTTACGCCACTACTATCAAGCTGGGTCACTTTTGATCCACTCTTCAGGCTTCCTTCTCGAAAAACGAATTTTATACCAAGTCATATGAAACAAACTAATACTTTTGGGGTATGTGAAAACTGTGATGGGGTGGCTATAGTAAAATTTTCAGCTCTATATCACGACGTTTAAAGGAGATGCTGACGAAACAATGGTCAAAGGTAGTTCATTTGACAACCCAATTTTCTCTTCTGTAAGTTATATAATATATTGAATATTTTTTTTCTGTGAAAGAACATGTCAAGATGCAGAGCATGACGAAGTCCTTTTTTAAAATTAAGATGAGCTCGGTCATGTTCTGCATCCTGACATGCTCTTTCAAATAAAAATATATTCAGTATATTGTATAACTAACAGAAAAGAAAATTGGGTTGCCAAATGAGCTACTTTTGATCATTGTTTCGTCAGTATCTTCTTTAAACATCATGATATAGAGCTGAAAATTTTACTATAGCCACCCCATCACAGCTCTAACATACCCCGAAAATATCAGTTTATTTCATATGACTTAGTGGAAAATTCGTTTTTTGAGAAGGAAGCCTAAAGAGTGGGTCAAAAATGATCCAGCTTGGTAGTATTAGGGCTAATCACTTTCATTATATATGATTATTTACATTTCAAATAATTGATGGAAAAACAAAATTGTTAAATTTTGTGGAACTCACATATGAAAAATGTGAGTGTAAGTTTTAAGTCGATGTTTTGCGTCCCTCTCTCTCTTACAGACATCTCCATTACAGATATCTTACCCCCCATTACAGATATTTCTCTCCATTACAAACAGGCATGATACAAAAATTGGTTCCTATGTTTATTTAGCTGAGATCCTATTGTTTAAAGATATGTGAGTTCCACATTTTAGTCCCAAAGGGACTGCGCTAACAAGCTTTTTCATTATAATGGACGATAACAAGTTCTTGGAGAAATGTCAGACTCTCTTATATTTGAATAGAAGATGATAGGAAGCCAATTCTTTCTTTGTTAGATAGAACACAGTTTCTAGTTTAACATGATATAATTTGCAGACTTATATTTACAGACCTGTAAGAAAATCCATTTAATTGTTCTAAAATTTCTGAAAAACATACTATAAATTTGTCCAATTTTGTTTTTGCGTTGTTTTCGAAATAAACTTTTATATCTTGACTTTTAAGTAAATATAGGTAAAATTTCAATCGTGTCGAAAAGTTTCAATTCATTCATAGATTGATTTATTAAGAGAATGTTGAAATAAAACTATTAATGATTTAAAAGTTAGTAAAATATCTTACCCGAAAAATGTATAATAACAAGATTTTTATATGGAATAAAAATCTTAAGTTGACATGAATTTAGATAATAAATAATACGAAGAATAGATTCCATACATGTTGGTTCAAGCTTGATTAATTTTATTCTATGATGAATTTTTGGTAAAATTTTCAAACAAAATCGATTAATTAATAAATTCGATTGTGGTAATGTTTGATCGTTTGATTTGATTAAATTTATTTTACGTGTAAATATAGAAACTTCTACTATTTTATTGGGTCGATCATTGATATTCATTATTGAATAAAGTATATCAGCATTATCTAATTTTTTAAAAATTATCATCAAGATTTCATTAAGTAGATCCATCAATTGAATAAATTAATACTTCATATTCATTTTCTTACTCTAAAATTCTTAGATTATGCATTTATATACTTTCTTATTCTATGGTGAGCGATGTCATCAATGAAAATAATACACTTTAATCAAGATTAACTATGAATAAATGAATAACGCTTATTTTTTTCTTTTATGAATATGAATTCTTCTTGTTTATGCAATTGTTTGTATGTATATAGTGATAAAATAACTCACGTACAAATAATAATGATATGATGTCTTGATGATGATAATATCGAAAGCTTGCAAATTTAATTAATATGGTTTAATTTAAAAAAATGTTTGTTGTTTTGTTATCTCCAGTTATTTTTAAAAGAGTATTATTTAATTTCTTTATAATTTCTATTCATGATTTGATATCTCTATAATAAAAAGAAAAAAATAATTTAGAAGAAGATAAAACATAATCCAATACTTTTTCTCATAATCGATGTAAAAGTTTAATTCAAATGATATTTATTTTGGAACGACCAGGTATTTCACCAACTGTCTAATAATAAATAAATTTAAAGAGAAAAAATCTTTTATAAATATATTTAATTTACTTTGAAGTATACAATAAACTCTTTATTATTACCTGCTAATAATACACTTATCATTTTGTCATTGTTTTTATTCAAATATATTATTGGATTTCGATTATTTTCATTTTTAAAGCTATCTATTAATGAATATTTCTATTTGAAAAAATTATTTATTTATTTATTATTAAAAAATAAATATTTCCGTTTACTTTATCGTCGATTAATAAAACGAAATTTTGACTATCCAAGTACCAAAAAACAGATAATAATAAATCTAGATCGAAACAGCCCGATCGTAAATGATCGTACGCAGAGAAATACAGCCGTATACCACCGCATTTTGCCGTATTACCTGTCTCAATATTACGATCGTATATTTCCATGTCGTATACGAAGAAATATTGCGATATACAGAGGAAAACCTGGCCGTTTACCACCTTAGTAAACTGAGATCGTATTCGGTCTTCGTTTTCCTCTGTTTCCTCCGGTATACGCGCGTTTTAAGCCGCATACGGCCACGGAGATATACAATCGTAATACTGAGACAGGTAATACGGCAAAATACGGTGGTATACAATGGTATCGTGAACTTAGCATCAAAGCGGGGCGACCGTCGCGAATCGCCTCCCCTCCACCGTCCGCTTCCGCACGCACAGTGCACATCGCTGGCATACAAATCATTTTTTAAAATATAAAATTCTGGTACTTATGATCTAAAATAAATAAAAAGACAAGCAGTTTATTTTACTTTCATTTTATTAACTCACAATTGATATAATAACCAAAAATGTGAATAATGTAGATATTGAAATTGATGATTAAGTTGTTGTATACCACGATTCACCTCCTTAAGTTCCTTAGATATATCCATCATTAATTGCTGATTAAATGATTGAGATCTTGGTGATGATGTGTTCGATATGCTGTTACTTCTACGTGTATCTTGATTATTTATTACTCCTATATCTAGATCATGTACAGATACATTTAATAGAACTTGATTAACATTGTCATCAATTAAACCATTACCATTCATTTTCTATATGCCAAAAAAGATAAGTTATTCTTTACTAGTTTTAATTATGACAGAATAGAAATAAATAAAAGTAAAAGAAAAAAAATTGCCTTTTAAAGTGATACTTGTTCTTTGTTCAATATTTTATAATTGTGAATTAAAAAGCAAAAGAGGTCGCGTTGTAATTTGTTTATTTATTGTTATCTCAAAATAAAATCTATGATATGATACATATATTTCTATAACTGTAGGTGTTGATTAAATTCACTCGTCCTTTAGTTCAAAATAGTGTTTCATCTTAGTTGATCGTATTTTGGCTATTGTCCATCTCAAATATATTTTATCAAAGTGAAACATCAAAATCCAGTTCGACAAATAAATTCTCTAAAACAGATTGATTCTGCTAATGATTTCGAGGTACGTGACAAGAAATTAATTCTTCCCATGCACTCTTGTTCAAATAACTCCACTCCTAACTTCCAAGAATACATAAGACGTATAATTGTTTGCATCAACTTATTATACGGAGTTTAAAATGATTAAAACATTTTTCATTTAGTTCTAGAAAAATATCAGTTAAATTAGATAATATTATTGATATTTCATTTGACATATCTTTATGTATTAGTGAAAGATTACATTTGAGACGAAAAAATCGAGGTGTATATGATAGAAAAACACAAGGGGGAAATAACTGATTACAATCAAAGCAATCATTGACAATCATTGATAATCATCGGCAATCATTGACAATCATTGATAATCATCGGCAATCATTGACAATCATTGACAATCATTGACAATCATTGACGATCGTGGAATACAGATTTTTATAGC
>JAJEKB010021037.1:0-38066 GCA_022393335.1 Macrotrachela quadricornifera
AATTAAATCAACATGTACATACGATGCAACACCATATCGTTGTTGTCAATTTGAGTCAAATATGTTAGTTGTATCAACTAAGAATAGCATTAACTTTCATAAAATATAAATATTCAACTGAATAATAAGAAGATATTTTCATTCGAATATAATAGTTTATATTAATCACACTTTTATTTTTATATATAATTTTTGCAGTATTCACATAAATTAGTTTAAAATAAATGAAAATACATTCTACAGATTTATATGGTAACTTCAAATAAATGATTATAAAGATCATATAAACATTTATTGATAGAAGCAATCTGTATTGGTACATTCACATAATAATTAATGATTAATTTATGATTACATCACATCAAATATTGCTATTCATAAACGTGTATTATAGACTATATATGAACTGTATGTTTGTTTTAATATTAATGAAAATTACATAAAATAAAAAGAATTTTTATTTGTAATAATAATCAACTAAATAATAATCAGACAATAATCCAGGTACTTGATGCAAGAAGGAGAAAAGTTTTTTTCCAATTCTAATGGTTGTACTTGATGACTAATTTCACTTGTGTTTTGATGGGATTTTTCCACTCATACAAAGTACAAAATAAATATTGGTATTTTCGTTTTCTTCCTCTTTTTTTTCCAACATACTCTGATAAGTGTGAAAATATCCACAAGAAAGAAGTTAAATATTTATTCACATGGTAAAAAACACCTTGGATTTTATGACTATTCACAGTCAATGTCTTGTTTTTTTCCTTTATTTTTAAAAAAAAATTTATTTCAATTTTCTAATTGTGTTACATTCATATCAGGTGAAAAAGCATAGAAAATTATACGATCTAATCTCCATTCTGATAAATTATCATCTACAATATCACCCATTCGAAGATATGATCGACGTGGTTCGCTTACATCTTCTGTTCCATAATTTATTCTATTCCAATATCGCCATATAGGTTTTAATAGTGTTGAATTTATTGATGTTTTATAAACATAAAATGGTGTACCATCATATATCCATTGATTATTACCAATAGGTAATGGTGTAGTTTCAATTTGTAATGTATTTGTCCAAAGATTTTTTGTTTCTGAATGAAAAACTTGAATTGGAATTGTATCAGGCTTTTGTCGAATATATGCTTGACAAAGAATACTATCCAATATCCAACCATCACCCATTATACTATCAGCAGTATGATACCAGTAACGAGTTTGATGTGTTTTTGGATCAGTATATTTCCATTGAGCAATTGGAACTAAACTATGATACATAGAAAAGAAAATATCTTATTAAAATGATAAAATAAAAATATTCTACTGTTTTTTATAGATAGGTAATGTATCTTGTATAGGTTTTAAAGTTGATGAAAATAATAAATTATCATTTTGAGTTTTATTAATCAATGTTTCATTGGTATTGATTAAAAATGAATTATTTTTTGAAATATTTTTTTCAATTGATTCAGATTTTATTGTTGATGATAATGTTTTATTGGAAAGTTCTTCTAGATCTGATAAAAATGACAGACTAGAATTATTGTTTAGATCATTTGGAAATGGATCACCAGGTGTAATATTGAATGTACCTGAAGTTTATATGATAATATGTCCTGAATGCTTTCTTTTTGTATATTTGTACTATTTGATTCAACTTTATTGAGGTATGTTCAGATTTCCGAAAAAGGAAATTTTCGAAAATACCAAAATTTCCATTATACTAATAAAAGGCATAACAGCGTGTGAAAAGAAATTTCCACAAACTTTCTACACTTACCATTAAACGAAAGAAATTAAGCGGAATATTCTGAAATTTCCTTTTTTGGAAATCTGCCCACTGCTGTATTTTTCTATGTATAGAAAAACCGCTGAAGTCTTATATTTCGACTGCAAGTGATACTTTGAAGGATATTATTGAAATTTGTTCATAAATATATATATAAAACTGTATATAGACCCATCACCATTAAAAAAACATTAATTGATAAAATTGAATGAAATAGTAAAGATATACGAAAGAATTTTTAGGACACACTGTATATATAATATTTCAAAAAAAAGTATATACCCGGAATGATGATAGTAACAATAAGAAGAGTGAAGACAAATCGAAGATGCATTGCTGTTATGTTCGATAGATCATACGAATGATATACAAATAATAGTCTGATTTACCTCGTTCTATATATTTAGGTGAACGAATTTTGTGTTCGATTTTTTTTCTTTCTTTAATCTTTCAGTGTGATTAACATAGATATGACTGATCATTATAATAGTAAAATAATTAAATAGAAAGAACCTTTTTTGTTTTATTAGAAAATAGAAATAAATTTATATTTAATCATCAATTGGCAATGCATAAAAAAGTATTTTATCAAATGTCCATTTAAATAAATCATTATCATTATTATTATTTTCTTTTTTCATTGTAAGATATGTTATACGTGTTTCAATAACATTGGTTGTATCTTTTTTGAATTTATTCCAATATCTATAAACAGGTCGCAATTTATTTGAACTCATTGATGTTTTAAAAGCATAAAATGAAACACCATCTGATATCCATTGATCATTACCAATAATAGGTGGTTGTGGATCCATTTGTACTGTATTTGTCCAAACACTTCTAATTTCTGAATGAAATGCATAAACTGGTTCTGTATCTGATTCTGATTTATTATAAGCTTGAAATATATAACCATCAAAAGTCCATCCAGCACCCATATGACCACCTTCAGGTTCATACCAATAACGAGTTTTATTTGTTTGTAAATCTTCATGTTTCCATCGACCAATTTTAATTAAACTTTAAATTATAAAATTAAATATAATAATGTTTATGAAACAGTATCTTACTTTTTATTACTAATAGAATTTTTTGATAATACAGTTGAAGATTCCTTTGATAATGATAGATTTTCATCAAGATTATTCTTATTATCAATATCAAGATTTGGTATGAGTATAGATTTTATAGTCGATGATGATAATAATTTTTTATCAAAATTTATTTTTTTTTCAACATATTTCTTATGAATTTTAATTGTTGGTATAAATTTTGTAGATGTTGATATAATATTATCAATAGAATTCATTTCATCATCAGTAGGATCAATTAGTTTAGTTGAAGTTTTCAATGTTGATGATATTTTATCATCAATTGAATTTATTGTCTCATTAGCATTAATTAAATCTTCAGAAGTAAGCGGTTTAGATTGAAATTGATCTATTGGAAGAGGATCACCTGGATGAACACTGAAAGAATCTATTAGTAATTGAATAAATAATAAAAATTATACAAAAAGAAAAGATAATTTTATTTTACTTTGTAAAATAACGATTAGAATATTAAAGAAAAGAAGAAAATGCATTGTAGTTATTTATAATATTAACGACGAATGATGTTAACGAATGTGATTTATTTTCAATTTATACGAAGATAAATTTTCTCATTCTTTGACTTTTTTTTCTCTCCATTCAAGCTATTTAGTCATTTCGTATCATTGCTAAGTTTATTATTGTTACCACTTACTATAGAGAAAATAATCTTATCATAAATATTTACAAAAAAAAAATATACATAAGTAGATTGTTTAAAATATATATTAACATAAAAAAAGGATATAGTAATATTATTTATGCGATAGAAAATAAATTTTCTTAAAGAAAAAATTTTTTATTATTAATTCAATGGTTATATCTACGATTCTAAAGGAATTTTTCTTCAATGTTTTGTATTCCAAGCAATTGAAAAATTACGATTTTAGTTATCGTCCCTTTTTTATCACGAGAAACTATTGGAAAAAAAAACAAGTAGTGTTTAATTTTGAAATCAATATTTCCTAAAATTTAACTATTTTTAAAAAATAAGATTCTTATAGTAAACAAAATCTATGAATGGTATATTAAATAGATCCAAGATTTCTTTTCAACACTTTTTTGACCTTGATATTTCTTAAAGACATCTATCGTTTTCATTATTGATTCGTTCTTTTCATTGATCTACAATAATTTACAGTCTAGATTATTATATATTCTATCTATATGATGTTGTTTTTTTTTATGATACTTATTTATATTCCATATAGTATCTTCTTAATTAATATTATCTTATAAATTTTTATTTTAGAATTGACTGTGTGTGAGTATTTGAAGAAGTATGTCATCTGTAGTATTACGACGTCTTGCTTTAAAATGTCGACCAATAACATCTATTTATCATGGACGTAATTTTGCCACTAGTACACCTCTCTTTACTCAAACGAACAGTAGTAATAGTAGCAGTACTGATACTACAACTCCTTCACCCGATACTCCACGAACAGTAACACTGATACCAGGTAAATAAATATATTTTTTTAAATTTAAATAATAATATTTTTAAATTAGGTGATGGTATTGGTCCGGAAATTTCAGCTAGTGTTCAAAAAATATTTGAAGCTGCAGGTGTACCAATAAGTTGGGAATCGGTTGATGTTACACCTGTTAAAGCTGTAAGAAATAAATTGTTTTTTTTTTTTTGAAAATAAATCTTTATTTTTATTAAGCCTGATGGAAAATTTCGAATTCCACTTCGTGCTATTGAATCAGTTACAAAAAATCGAATTGGACTTAAAGGACCATTAGCAACACGTAAAAATGAAACTAAATAAATTATAAATTTTTATTTGTCTTTTTTTTTTGTTTTCTAGCTGTTGGCAAAGGACATCAATCACTTAATCTTGCTTTACGTAAACAATTTAATCTATTTGCTAATGTACGACCATGTAAAACTCTTCAAGGTTAGTTCATTGCTTTTTTTGTATTTTAAAACCGATAAGAATATTTAGGTTATGAAACACCATATACAAATGTTGATCTTGTTACAATACGTGAAAATACTGAAGGTGAATATTCAGGTATTGAACATACAATTGTACCAGGTGTTGTACAAAGTATAAAACTTATAACTGAACATGCATCATTACGTGTATGTGAATATGCATTTCTTTATGCAAAACAACATAAAAGAGAAAAAGTAACAGTTGTTCATAAAGCAAATATAATGTAAGTTAATAGAATTAAAATTTATTATCATTATCTTTTTAAAAAATATTAAGGCGACTTTCAGATGGTTTATTTCTTAAAAGTGCACGTGATGTTGCTGAAAAATATCCGGAAATTCAATTTGAAGAAATGTATCTTGATACAGTTTGTTTAAAGGTTTGTTTGTTTTTTTCTTCATATATTAGAATATTATTTTATGATAAATTTTTATCAAAAAAAAAAACAAAATAGATGGTTCAAGATCCAACTCAGTTTGATTGTCTTGTTATGCCTAATTTATATGGTGACATTTTAAGTGATCTTTGTGCTGGTCTTATTGGTGGCTTAGGTTTAACACCAAGTGGAAATATTGGTGAAGGTGGTGCAGCTATTTTTGAAGCTGTTCATGGTACAGCACCAGATATTGCTGGACAAGATAAAGCTAATCCAACAGCATTACTTTTAAGTGCTGTTATGATGTTACGTCATTTTCATATGGAGGATAAGGCAGATCGAATTGAAAAAGCATGTTTTGACACGATTAAAGATGGAAAGGTAGGTTTCCTTAGAAAAAAACCGGGCTTCAATAGACATTGTAGTTTTACATACACTTTCAAATCAAAAGTATTTAACTTTATCTCGTACTGTGAGAGAATATTACTGAAAATGTGATGTTAAATTCATGTTTCAAGAATGAATGAAAAAGATTCTTCGTTTTTTAAACATGGCAGAAATCAAACGATAGTGTTTGAAATTCTCTATAAAACTATATGAGACTAGATTCAAAAGTTGTTTCAGATATATTTTAAAAGAAACATGAAAATTTTTATAATCTACATACGATCACTTATTTTCTATACTACTCATTATATCCATTTATCTAAATGAAATAGAATCGAATCCAACACATAATTATGCAATTTTGGGCTATTTCATTTGAGAGTGTATGGTTTAAAGAAAACATTTTTTTTTAATTTAGGTACTCACTGGTGATTTGGGTGGTAAATCGAAATGTTCAGAATATACTAACGAGATCTGCAAACGTATTCAAAATTAATAATTTAATAAAAATTAAGCTCTAGTCGATTGTTTAGTTTTAGTCATTTTTATTTGTATTTTTGTTTATCAAAACTAAAGAATCCTCTTTCTTTTCTAATTCATTATTGACAAATATTTACACATGCTATTTATTCTGCTAATTTTTCTTTTTTTGTATGTCTAAAATTTTTTTGTTGTTTAATATGCTATAATGTCACCCATGCTTTTCTTTTCTTTTTTTTCTTTCTCAAACCTATATTTTCTCAAGCAGAATAAAATAATTGCAATAGAATAATCTTCTTTACCTGTTTGTTTTATTTTGTAGAATATTTATGTTAGCATTACGACGAGTATCAATTATTTCTCAATATATATATCCTTTATCATCATATCAATATCGATTTAAATCAAATAAATCAATAGATGATGAATCAAAACAAAATTCTATTGATTTTAATGAAGAACTTTTAAATTTTGAAAAGAAAAATTTTAATACAAAACAAAATATATCTAAAAATAAAAAATATTTAACAAATGAAAATCGAATAGAAAAAAAACAATCAATAACTCGTAAAGATATTTATTTTATTTGATTTATATATATATATATATTTGTTATTTTTTTTTCATATTAAAGGTGAAACATTATCATCAAACAAGAATGATAATCAAACAGGAGAACTTCTTCGAAATTTAGATATTAAAAATATAAATCGACGTAAAAAATATAATGAAGAACATAATCGATCATTAAATGATAAAAATAATCTTATTAAATCATTTAATTTAAAAGAGAATAGACAAAAAAATCAAGGAGAACAAAATAAACAGAAACAAAAGTAAGTTATCTATATTAATTATTTCAGATTTCAGAAAAAAATTCCATAAGAAATTTTTCTTAATTTAATAGAAAAACTCATCCAAATGTAATTCTTGATACTGAATCAAATGAGATAAAACAGATAACACGTCAAGTTGCTGATTCTTTAACACCACCTAATTCACCAAATGAAAGTAGTAATATTGAACAAGAATTACTTGATGTTTTACGTGGACATCGAGTTGTTAGTAAAACTACACGAAAAATGGATAGAAAACTCGAATCATCTGAAAAATTCGGTGATGATTTTGATAAATCAGTAGCAAAAAAACGAACGCGTACAACTCCAGACGATAATGTTGAAAAAACAACTGAAGCTTTTTCGTAAGTAACAAAAATAAAATTCAAGAAGTAGAATTTTTGTTGTCTATAGTTCTTTATTACGTGATATTAAACTAAAACCAACTTATGGTACATCAAAAGCAGCACTTGAAGAAGATTTTATTCGAGATGGTAGATATAATATATATTCATAAGAAATTATTTTATTTTCATTCCTTGCATTTTCATACAGTTGTTGATGGATCTATGGTTAAACCAAGATTTAGTGATCATCGTGAACAAAAATTTGATAGTAATGAACCACGAAAATCAATGCGTGATACAAGACGTCGACAAGATTTTATGAGGTAAATACATTCTATTAAAATTCCAAAAAATAAATTATTTATTTTTAAAGACCACATCAACTTTGGAGTGGTGAATCATTAGGAATTTTTTCTTCTAAAGATACAAATGGTTTGTTTTACATTAAAAAAAATATATATTTTAACATAAAGAAAAAGTTCATATAGATTTATCTTCAAATATCTCTCCAATATGGGATAAATATGAACAAGATGAATTAACACGAATATCATCTATTCCACCACGAAATGCTTTTGAAGAAATGATTCAATGGACAAAAGATGGAATTTTTTGGAAATTTCCTATTGATAATGAACAAGGTTTATTTATTAAAAATTCTATTACAATATATACATTTATTTTTCTAACAGATATTGGTCCTGAAGCTGATATACCATTTTATGAGCATGTTTTATTAGAACGTCATTTACATGATTTTCCAAATTCTCCACTTATTCGTCAATTTATGGAACTTGTTTGCGTTGGTCTTGGTAAAAATCCTTATTGGACAGTTGAACAAAAACTTGATCATATTAATTGGTTTCGAACTTTTTTTAATGAAAAAATGCATATTTTTAATGAAACAGTTCATACAGGTGCAGTTAAAACATCTGCACCATCAGCTGCTGTAAAACCTGTTTCAACATATAAACCAAAACCAAAACCAACAACACCATCACCTGCACCACCTAAAGTTGTTCCTGTTGTTACTCCACCAGCTGTAAAAGCACCGACGGCGAGTAAAAAATAAATCTTGTATTGTTTATTCTATTTCGTAGAATTAAAAAAATGTTCATGAATTTTTGTTTGACATTCATTTAATTTTGTATATAGAAGACAATGAAGTGTACGTATACGATATGGATCTAAATGAGATGTATAAAATTCTGGTAAATAATAAGGATAACGATCAGGTAAACGAAAACCAAATGTTATTTCATTTGGAAATGTACGAAGAAATGTTGATTTATCAGTATAAAATAATTTTTCAAGATGTGAATGAAAACGAGTAGTTTTTGTTAATGATATATTTAAATAACCACTTAAAAGAAAACCTAAATAGATATCATCATGATAATTTTCACGTATACAACCATCAACAAATTCTGATACACTTTGAGTATAAGGTTTAAGAAGAATAAGTGCACGTTTTGATAGGCATACACCAGCACCTAATGTAGCAAACCAAAATGGATATGGAAATGGTTCTTTTGATCGTTTAAGACTATCAGACCATGATGCACGTCCTATATAATAAGGTTGATTTGAATCAAAAGTAGATAAATATTCTTTTAAATTATTAACATTGACATATTGATCGTCATCAAAATGACAAAACCAATTATAGTTTGATATATAACGATGAAATATAATAAAATCATGTGCTGTTTTACAACATAAAATATTCATTGAATGAGCATCATTACCACATGTTTTTTTTGTTAACACCATATGATTTTGAGATATATTTGGTAAAAATATATCTGTAACAAAAAAAACATCTTCATTAACTAATTTTATCCATGTTTGAAGAAGATAAATTAAACGTTTTTGATAAAATTGTGAACTTGTTCGAATAACATACATTATTTTATCAGAATTAGATATTTTTTCAGTTATAATAACATGGTTTTTTGTTTTAAATAATAAATTATAATAAATACATAAAGAAAATAAAAGAATTATAAATAGATAATTACGATATGAGTTACGATTTAATGAAAACATATGTCGATGATAATGACGGTGACGAAGAAAAGAATACCAGCATGAACAACAACAAACTTTAAGATATTGTCCTAAAACAAATAATTCTCTTACATCATGATATAGCAGCTGTAAACAGACATAGATTATATGTCCTTTTTTTTTCCTTATTTCCTCGTATTTCTGTTTGAGATACGTTACCCAATGCATTTGTTTGTAGTAATTGTTGTCTTGATGGATATACAGATGGAAGCAGCATAGAAACGAATGAATAATAGAAAATGAAGTATTCACCCTGTCTCGGTTGCTTTCTTTCGCTCGTTGTATGTCATAAGAGATTTGTGTTAAAAGAAAGAAAAAGAAAGAAAGAAGCACAATTATGTATTTGAAGAAGGAAAGAAAGACTATTTATATATGAAAAAATCTCAAATTTCAATGTGATTTATTCTATGATAAGAGACATGAAAATTCCAGTGTTTTATTATAATTTATAGTCGATTTAAAAACTTTATAAACAAGATTTATTCAAATAAGAATATAAACTTTTACATATTAATATTAGCTAAGCGATAATTTTTTTCTTTTGAAATTAATCAATAGAAATTGTTGTAATATAAATAATATTTTAATTCAAGGATAAAGAATCGTCTATTTTCTTTTTTTTTCCTAATTATTTTAGATACAATCACATTCGAAAAAGTATTAGGAATTTAATTACAATGAATATTAATAAAAAACAGGAGGAGGGCACTCGCTATAAACACTTTTTGAAATTTTGTCAATTTGTAGAGAATATCTTTAATGGTATACCTGTGACGTTTTTTCTTTTAAAGTTTTCTTCGTACAAATGTTACTTTCAGTTGGTTCTGGAACAGTTTTATAGATATAAATTCATGTAAAAAAATAGTTTTAAAAATGACAAAGAATGTTCATCTTCGGGAAGAAATCGATATTATAAGTAGTATGCTCCAGAGTCGGTCCATATTTGGAATCGGCATAAAAAACTGAGTCAGACATTGTAATTTTTTTTCTAAAATGAATGTTGTTAAGATAAATGTTTTTTTTTTAAATAGAATTAAATCTGTAAATAAACCGAAAGTAACATTTTTATAAAAAAAGCCTTTCAAGTTCAAAATTTCAATTAATTGAGGTCTTAATTAATTAAAAATTCGGTCAATATTTGATCAATTTTTTTATTGCACAAATGTGCCATTAAAGATATTCTCTACAAACTGACAGAATTTTAGGATGTGCTGATAAGTGGTAGACTGCCCTAAAAGCTTCACTTAACAAAGAAAAAGTCAGTTTTTGTTAGAGATTGAGATAAGTATATGGGAAGATAGACTGAATTCGTTTCTTTCAGAAACAATATGACTTTTAAGTTAACGCTTGGCTTTCGGGTAATATATTTAATGATTTCCATCATCTATTTCTTTACGTAAAAAAGGCTTTTTTTCAAAAGGAAAGAACAATATTTTTATTTTTTTCTCAGTTCATGCTTCTTTGATCACGCAAATCGGAATTCTCTATTGACATTCATTTTGTATATTGAATTTTTTATTTGTTTGGAAGAGTATGCCAAGATGTATTGCATGACGGAGCCGTATATGTATGTATGTATGTAGACACTTATATAATTAGAGCGCCATTTTTTGAATAGTGGAACTTGCAATCACTTTTTTTGTGCTGAAATAATAGGATCATACCCTTCATCTTGATATGCTCTTTCCAACAGACAAAAATCAGGTAAATATATACATGGTATAGGTCCGATAATTTTACCATAACTTCTTTACTACAGTTTTAACATGTTTTTCATATACCTGAGTTGAGATCGATTTTTAAGAAAAGCATAAGCATGTTTTCGTCAGAATTGAATTAACATATGGCAAACAAACACTCGTATTTGCATTTGTGAAAGAAATTTTTTTTTAAGAACTTTATGAATTCTATATCGAAAGCTAATCAATTTAAGCATAGAAATCTTATTAAAATTACTGTAAAAAAATTTCTAATTAAACTATTTTCAAATAGTACTGTAATTTAAGTAAGATAAATGTCTTTAATTATCCAAGACAATGGAAAACAATTTTTAATTATAACAGAAAGAAAATATTTGCAAGCTAATTTTTTACTTGTTATAGAATAATTGCTTCTCTTAATATTATACATTGAACAGTAAATGCGCATACCTTCTGCTTAAAAAAAAAAGAAAATTTATCAAGAATTATATCTATTATGTTTTATTATTCAATAAAAATCATATACTTCAGTATCATGTTATGTGCATATATAAATGATTATAATATTTATTGTAGATAAATAAAATAAAAATGAAATTTTTGTGGTATTTTATTCTCATTTTCCACAATGGAATTACAGCTGAACAAACATCTTTATCGTTTATTAATATCATTTTAAGTATTATTGATAATAGTCGATTTGTTAAAGAATATATCATTAATTCGGATATCATATCCAATCCAATATTTCCATCAATAAATACTGATTTTACATTTAATGTTAATAAATCAAATTGTAGTCAAGATATTCAATTATTATCTCATGATTTAATTTCAAAACAAATATGGGCATTAAAAAGTAAATTTTTATTTTTACAAATAAAAAAAATAAAAAAAAATCAATTTTCTTTTTATTCAAGCATTCGATGCTTGGGGTAAAATACCAAGTGGATTAATGCAAGGAAATATTTATTGGATTGGTTCAGTATATGAATGTCAACATCATTTACATACTTATAATACTAGTATTATTACACAACCATTTAAGACACATATGTGTACTATTGGTAATGGAATATCGAATACAATTCGACCAATTTATGGTATTTGTGTACCACAAAGTTGTAATGCTAATGATATTGTTGGTCTTATTAATGAACGTATGTGAGATCAATGAATTTACTTAGGAGACATACCAAAAACAGTTTCAGAGTTAGATAAATTTCTTATAAAATATCTGAAGCAATTTTCTTTTTATACTATTTGATCATTATTCATCTTTGTATAGAGATTTTCGTCGTACATCTTGTAGAATATTAGATAAATAATGATCAGATAGGATAGAAATTTAGATTTTCTCAATATTTGATTCATAATTAACGCTAGAAAAAAAAGTAGTTAAATTGATGATAAAATTCTTCTGCATAAAATTGCATTCATATAAATGATAGAAACTTAAATTAATTTATTAAAACATTCTTTGAATATTTAGGTATCATTCGTATACCATTTATTAAAAATTTAATACATTTAACAAATGATAGTGTTCATTGTATTGAACATCGTCAATTTGATGCGACAGCTGTTTTAACTATGTAATAAAAAATAAATAAATCTTTTTTTTTATCTTAAATTTTCGTTTTTGTTAATCTAGTGTTATAATAACAATAATCATTTTTCTTATTCTTGTTGCTACTGGATTACATATTATGTATGGACATAAATATGATTTAAACATGAATAAAATTCCTTCAATATCATCATCTGAACCAGTATTAAGTCGAACAACAACAACAACAACAATGAATTCAGCATCTGTAACTAATCAAATTGATGGAGGTGATCAATCAATATCATCTGATGAAATAACACCATTAATTAAAAGATCTGAAGGAGATATTGATTCTGGTAAATAATTTTAATTTTTTTTCTTTTTTTTTTTGTATTTTATTTAATTAAATATTTAGTTGCACAAAATTTAATAAGTTGTTGTTCATTAATAAATAATTATCATATATTAAAATGTAATAGTTATCCAAAAAATTTATCATGTCTTAATGGTATTCGTGTACTTTCACTTTGTTGGATAATTCTTGGTCATACAATGATTTTTGCTATTTATTATTCTGGTAAATATTAAATAAAAATTAATGAGAAAAAAAAAAGTTTTGAAATATATATAAATGTATTTTATTTTTCCTTAAAAAATAAGAAAGATTAATTCATTTGTAAGTAAATATTCAGCTCAATTTGATCTTATATATATTTATATTAATTTAATAAATTAATTTTAAATTAAATATTAATTTATTTAGATAATTTATTAACTGTTTTCAATTGGTCTCGTAAATTTTGGTTTCAAATAATTATACAAACATTTTTTAGTATTGATTCATTTTTTGTCTTAAAGTAAATTTTATTTAAAAGAAAATTCTTTTTATTTTTATTAATAATATTTTATTTATTTTTAGTGGTTTATTAACAGCATTTACATATTTTATTTCTAAAATTGAAAATGAAAAATTTTCGATATTAAAATTTTTTCTTAATCATTATGTGTATCATTATTTAAGGTAAACAAAAAAAGATTTTCCTTTGAAAAGTTATACATAATTGTTAGTTTTAATTTGAAACGATTTCTGGTTCTATGCCTCTATTAATGATAAAATCTTACTAATTCTTCGAGGAGAAGATGTGAATAAGCGAGAAGTTCGATCTAGTTTGGCACAAAAGATGATTTTTTCTGAATAATTTATTGTATCATTAAATATAGGTATACACCATTGTATGGTATTATTTTACTTATCTATATTACTCTTTCACCATATTTGGGTCAAGGTGGTCCTGTTTATCCAATTGATGGTATTGAATCATCATCATGTCGACAAACTTGGTGGCATAATTTACTTTATATTAATAATTTTTTTAATATACGTGATAGTTGTATGCCGGTAAGACATTAAGATCGATTTTCTAATAGAATAATAAAATACATAATTATTCAGGTTACATGGTTCTTAGCCATTAATATGCAACTTCACTGGATTGCACCAATATTTTTATTGATTGTTTCATGGTAAGATTTATAATTGATAAAAGTTAATCTAATGAATTGAATATGATTAGTAGCAAAATCATATCATTTTATCGAGTTAGATTCAAAAGGATCTCTAAATTCTTTTTATTTCGATATTATAGTGTAATATATCAAAAATTAGCATGGATCTATGATTTACTAGATAATTTTTAGATTTTTTAATGTTTATGTAACGATAGAATCACTTCTATTGTCATATCGCTTTCCAATCGAAAATATATGGATAATATAGATTCTAATGAGCTATGAATATCTTGAAATGAGTTCGTGCTGCTTGCAAAATAGTGAGTTTCAAATTTCGACTTGAAATTTTGCATAGAGATAGGCCTTGATTAAAGTATTTTACGATGAAAGTTATAGAACTTTCTAGTTTTTGTTGTGCTAAAATACAGCTAGGATAGATCTATGCTTTTAGATCGTTTATATATACCAGTGGACTGCGATGTTCTTGTTTCAAACTAAAAATAACCAAGAGATAATAAATTTTTACAGCAAACTGTTCTCACTGAGACCTATTCATCTGCAGAATTTCAAATCAAAATCCGAAATTCAATATTTCTGAGTGGCACCACAGTTTTCTGTTAAGAATTACTGTAAAAATGCACTATCTCGGCAGGAATAAGCTAGCAACCCGAACTTTTTCAAGGTATTCATAGCTTATTAGAAACTATATTACGCATATACTCTTGATTCTACTATTTTTGTGTTAATATTAATACTATATATTAGATATATTTATGATGGAGAAGTTAATATACAAATTGAATAGATAGTTTTTGTATGATTAATTATTTTTCAAAGCTTGTTCTAGCGAAAAACAATAAAGAACAATTTACTTGATTGAATTCGATTCTAAAATTTTTAAACCCATGAAAAGAGAACATTATTTTTATTTATTTTAAGGAAATGGCTTCTTGGAATATTTGTATCCATTGCATTTATTATTATTGATATAACAACAACATCAGTTATCGTTTCAAAAAATAATTATGATCGTGGCATATTAAGTGATTATTATTCAAATAAGTAATTAAAAAATCTTTTTATTATTTTTTTCTTTAAATATTTTTTTATTAAGATCAAATTGGTCAAGTATGACAAATGGTTACTTAAATGATGTATATATTAAACCATGGTGTCGTATAGCTCCATATGCTCTTGGTTTATCAATTGGTTATATTATTTATGAAGTTTATCAACGTTCAAATACATTATCGTGGGATACTTTTATATCAAGACCAACAATTCATAATCGATCTCATTATTTTAAAAAAATATTAGCTTGGATATTTGCTTTAACTATTTTGGGGCTTTGTATATTTGGCACATATGGTGATTATAATGGACATCCATTAACTCGACAAAATCGTATTGCATTTCTTAGTTTATCACGACTTAGTTGGTCTATTGGTCTTTGTATAATAATTGTTAGTTGTTTTGCTGGTCATGGAGGTTTGAAATTTTTTCTTTAAATTAATTTGTTTTAATTTTATTTTAAATAGGATTAGCAAATAGATTATTAAGTCAATCATGTTTTTATAAATTATCAAAATTAACTTATGGTGCATATTTATGGCATTCATTAGTTATATTTGTAAATTACCTAAGTCGAGATCAACCTATACATTATACAATAGCAAATATAGTATGTTTGTTATTATCTTTTTTTCATAAATAACTTTCATTTTTGTTTTTATTTTTAGTTCTTTAATTTCATTTGTTTTACAATTCTTTCATATACTTTATCATTTTTTACTTTTCTTCTGATTGAATTACCAATAATTCAATTACTTAAACTTAGCTTTAAGCGTCGTACAAATCTTTCATGAACTCTGAGATGTGTGTATGTCTTAATTTATTTGTATAATTTTAAAATATTTCAAAAACTAAATTCAAATAATATAATTCATATTCTTATTTCGATATTGATTTAATTTTTTTAATAATCACTAACATATTTATTTCAAAGAATAAAAGAAAATAATCCATTCTATAGCATTTATAGAAAATAGACTAATTATTCAACCGGAATTTTCAATGTCACAGCGATAGTAGTAATGAAAAATATGAAGACTGAATATTCAATCGTTTTCATATATAATAAAGCTTTCCTATAATGAACAGGAACAGGCCTCACCAAGGAGTATTCACTAAAGAAGGTGTTCATTATATGAAGATTTTGCATTGACTGAACATTTGCATGTGTACAGAGCATAGTTCATATGTTCAACTCACAACTACTTATCTCTTATATTAGAATATGTTTCAGTTAGTACAAAGTTAAAAAAATATATTTTTTTCTACTACTACACATCTATTAAGTTTTTATGGAACTAACTAGAAAACGTTTCAACTGTCTAATCATTTCCAAATTTGGACTTTTTGGATAAGGCAGACCTCGATGAAGCATTAAAAACCCAAAAGGATAAGTATCCTTTGATTTTCCGTCCAGAGTATAGGCATAGTATGTGCGAAAAAATCGAATGACGATCTTTTAACTTGAAATTTTGCCTACAGACAGGTCTATTTATGAATAGGATATCTTGAAAATTTCAACTCAAAAGAATGTTTCCTTCTGAACTGTTAAAGATGATCTTTTTACTTGAAATTTTTAGGGTATAATATTCACAGATGGACTTCTCTTTGGACAAAATCTCAGATAGAAATCTTATCAATTGAGTTTTTGAAATATACCTTGCTATAGGCTAAAATTCTAGTAAAATACCTACAACTCTGGACAGAAGATCTAAGGATGCTTATTCTTTTGAAGTTTTTCATACTTCACCAAGGTCTAAAAACGTTTGGATAGGTAAAAACGTTTCCTCATGAATCAGTATCGTTAAAGAAAAAACACTATGAATAAAATTCTTTATTACCTCACATACTGAATCGATTTCTTTTTAATAATATAATCTGTCGAATTCATGGCGATTTCTAATTTTTAAGTTACAAGATTTACATCACCAGTTACCTTGTTAAAGTATTTTACTTAAGTCCTCCACTATTAGAAGCATCCTCCAGAGAAGAAAACATGAAAGATGTATTAAAAGCTTCCTCATTTTGAAAATTTTTGTTGGTAATGCTTAAGGTGAGAATTTATCAAATTTCCTTCTTTTATCAACATAAAAGTCTTGACATTTTCTAGAAAGTTGTTTGAACAACCTTAAAAAGTCCTAAAAAATTCTCAGAGTCCTTTGAAATGTTTTGTCATCTAAAACTATTGGAAAATTTTAGGATTTAATAGTAGTTTCTTCTGAAAATTTTAGATGATGAACAAATTGGAAGCTCCCAAGGCTTCTAAACTGAGAAGTTTAGACTATTGCTTTGCTACCATATAAGTTCGATATAGTTTCATAAATTCAGAAAAATCATTGATAAATTACTCACGTTTTACATTGACGAATTCAAGTAGAATGACGAGTTTTTATACAAAAAATACCATTAAATTTTAAACACTAGAGTTATTTGTTTAATTGAAAAAGTCCATCAATTGGCCATTCTAAATAGCTACTTAGATTAGATTATTATAGGAGACAATTTGATAAATATAAAGTTATTTCAATTTTGTACATGCCTGTGTTTCAAGATGTTGCCGTATTGAGCTATAACTATCTTCGCAGAAAATTATTAGTCAATCATCTAATGGCCATTCACTCTTCCTCATCTCGGCTACATCACTGCCCTCGTAGATCGAATATATGAGAGAAAAACAGATAAATAAGTAAAAATCTTATCACTTAATTGTATTGGTTGACATTACAAAATAAAAAATTTCGACGGTTTGATCTAGAAGTTGATCATAATTTTATCACAATCCACTGCAAGCATACAAAAATTCTTAACGAAAGACTAAATGACATATACGACCTAAATAAAATTAAATCGGTCTATATTTATTGGTGGTTTTATTTCAATGCAGACAATAAGAGTCTAGCAAATAAGTGAAGACTAATTAAAGAAATTTTATCAGAAATACTAGTCACTTAGAAGTGTTTAATTCGCTAATGATTTCTAAGAATAACTACTATTGAATTTTTATCATGGCACACGACAATAACTGACACCATTTGGATAGTGACTATGTCTATACAAGTGTACATAGCCGCCTAGTTATGTGCACCTATGTGGATATAGTCCCCTCCTTAAAATAAAGTATTTTTCAATTAACGAAACAATAGCTATACATATATGTCGAAAGTCTTGATTAAACTAAAAATAATATTCTATGATGCGTTAATTCATTAAGGATATAGCAACATTGAGTTCAAATCTAGAAGCCAAATTACCGATAGCAATAATCATGAAAAACTGTTGCAACATAATGGCTTATTTTATTGCTAAAACATATGATACTTATTGTATTAATTGTTTGTTTTTCTCAAAAGTGTTACCGAAATAAGTTTTTCATGTTTGAATTAATAATAAATCAAGTGTTAATTGTTACTTACCATAGGTATTCAGGATGGAAAATGAAAGTATTTATCAAACTATCATCATACTTCATGAATGTTCAAGCACAATAGGTTTTATTGTTTAAAAATGAATAAAGATATTTAATATGATTTCAATCAAATTGATATAGAATATTTTAATCCAAATGCAAAACTTTCTTTTGTTGGTGAGTTATAATCAATTGCTACAGTATTGATAGATTTTGTTGCTCCATATGCTCCTATATTATTAAACTGTAAAATCGTTATTTTTTTTGAGAGAAGAATGTTAAATCAATTTGAATATTTCGTGTAATTGTAGTTGAGTTTGTTGTTCAAAATTTCGATCCTAATCAATGTATTGAGTTAAGGATACCTAAACAAGTCTTCTGCTACTAGTAATATACAAGGAACTTGATGGGTACTCAACGTACCTTAACAGAACTCCGGTGGATACCCTCATGGAAAGCATCTGGTAAATGGGCACATAAACAGGAATGATCAAATACGTAACTGGGTATTGTTACACAGGATTTTTTAGATCGTCTGTTGTCAAAATTACAGTATGTTTATGATCTAACCTAACCTTTGACTTTTTTCATTTTTTGTTTCTCTCAAAGAAATTCAAGACACTTTTGAGATTTTATTTTATTTAATATTTCCAATTCTTTAAACTCAAGCAGGCCAAATTTGCGTCTGTGACCAAATTTCAGTTGGTCGAATTTCCATGAGACTACTTCAAAATATTTCTCTCTCAATTTATCATCGAAATTGTCATGTTTTCGACTTGTAAACATCCAAAAAAATAATCTAGAAAAAACTAGTATTAAAAAATATGAATTTTATATGTTTTTTTGTCGAATTGTATATAAGGATGCATGTGTGTCCAAAAGAAAACGGTATATGAACAGTTGCTACATAGAACATGACAAATCTAGGATACTCTATAGAGCTTTTCTCAGTAAAATTCTAGATGTGGTTACCCATAAAAGTACTTGTTCAGTAAATATCTTGCTATAAGTAGTCAATGCAGTATTTCTATTAGCAACATTACTAGAAATTTTTTAAATACTTATATCAAGTAACTTGCTGAAGCATTCTCAGTACATAGACATCCTGAACTCAGTAATTTCTCTAGGGTATGTTTTTACTTTAATGAAATTAATATGGTGGTCATCAGGATCTTTGGAAAACTTCTAAGGAGGGATTGATCTTGCATGTTCTCTGAAGGCTCTTTGTATGAGTTTAGCTACTAATGAGCATTAGTTCATTCAATGCAGCCAGACAATACTTTTGTTGCATAGTATATTATTCATGAATGGCTTTATACTGTCAAAGACATCACTCCATATATAATAATCGAAAATTTATGTTGCTCCGTCCGTGTTTGATTTCCATAGAATCCGACAACACACTATTCGGTGTTAGGCGTATAGCTTTATACTCTTTGAGAGAGAGCTTTAACATTTGTATAGACTAATATATGATTTATGTATGATTGATGTTGTAAGACGAATAATGACAAACTTCATCAAAAATTGAAACTATTTTCTATAATAGATGAGAAATATTTTGATTTTTTTTTGTATATTGTTCAACTTGGGTCTTATACATTAATATTGTTTTTTAGAATTAATCAAGTTCTGTACGATTAAATTATTGACGACAATTGATGTCAGAAATAACTGAATTGTCTACTAACTTTTCATCCGTATGATTTTATTGATATCGAAGAGAAAAATTAAATAAAAGTCTTATGATAAATCTTATAGATTATTTCAATTTTGAATTTATTTTTGGTGCAAAATCAATAAAATAACTTTTACCATTTGTATTTTTTAATAACAAAAGTTGTTTCCATAGCAAAACATTGTGCTTTGTTATTTCCAACCAGAGATGTCCATCGCGGCTGAAAACCCGTCGCAGCCTTAGAAAGAAAAAGCCACCCGTGCTGCTGCCACGGTGATTTAAAAAAAGTGTTTCGAATTTGACCACTGCGATCATATTAGATTAGAAATATTACTAATGGTCTATTAAATTTATTCAATCTCAGATTGTTTTATTTGTAAACATTGAAATTCTATTAGATTGATGCGGTTTTTCAATGTACTCGAAAAAGAATGTTGCCACTGCCGTGATGATTTTTTAAAAAACGTGCCGCGCCACCACCGCCACCGCGGTAGCAACAGCGCCGCTATGGACATCTTTGTTTTCAACCAATGTTTGTTGGCATTGACTCATTTTGTTATTGCAAATTTCTATATACCAACATAAATGAAAGATTTTTTTCTTTTCTTTCAGCTTTTTATACGTTTTCAAACGTTCATACACTACTGTTAAAAATGTGTTCAACAAATGGCAACAATAGCTAATAAAAAACAATGTTTCATGTATAGAAAAGAAAAAATCACATATAGATGTGAAGGGTGTTCACAAGAGTTTTGTATTGATGATTTATCAGAACATCGCCAAATACTTAATAAACAATTTGATGAAATTGAGTATGATCGAAATTTATTTTTTCAATCACTTATTCACCAAGGTGAACATGGGCGGGCCAGGGGAAGTGCGAGAGGGGGCAATTGCCCCCCCCCCCCCCCCGTAAAAAAAATTTTTGGCTGGGACTCTAAGAAAAATGTCATGAAAACAAACGTTTTTCAGCGAAAAAGTGCTTGTTGTCCCCCCTGAAATTATGGTCCGGCCCGCCCATGGTCAGAACTGTTGGTATATCGTAAGTATATACCTATATATATATATAACTTTATAGATTTTATTGAATGTATAAGGTCTTTGGTATGTGAAGTAAGATGTCATTATATATGCTGATGTATGCACTGATAAATGTGAAAAAAGTTGGAGATCCGCAAGACCTGCAAGGTGGTATAAAAATTGTCAATTTTATTTTGCAAAATTCAATTTGAAATCAAAAAGACTATAGTCTCCTACTAACTATCTAATATACATATATATGTAACTGTTTAATTACTATCCATTCAGAAAATACTAATACGACTTAGCAAAATATATTAAACGACTTTAAGGTAAAACAGAACTTCTACTCTTTCTTTGACTTTTCTTGTCTTTTTATGCTAGTCAGATGTTTCGATTAGGGAAATGTTCGTTCAGAAATATTTTTGGAAGTTTGCCAGAAAAGTCTCATATGACTGATGAGCAAAGAGCTCAAATATTATCACCTCGCACATTCTTCACTACTAATTAAAACAGACAAAACGAATATTATTAATAATGAGAATGAAAGTAAGAGAGAAAACATTTTTGCGGGAGCTTCCAAACCCGTTCCGGAGAACACTGCCCAAAAGTTATATGAAATAAAACTTAAAGAAATATACTATCCTCACAGTAATGTTGAGTTATAAATATTTTTTGTCTACATTTAAACAAGACAATTAACATGAGAAGAAAAAAGATCACCATAGAACAAGAAATATTCATTACAAATACATCTCTATAATTTTTCTATCACTATTTTAATACATGATATTTTACAGTGTTCTGTGTATGTTTTTAGAGAATTTCAGGCTACTTCTATCAAGAAAAAGTTTCTCTCCAATTTATCTTTTCTTTATATTTAAGAAATCATTGATATAGACATCAATAAAACATATTATAATAGTACTTTTCTTTACAGCAACTGAGAATTCTCTCTATTCTTCTTTATCATACCAAATGAAGTGAAAAATAACCTTATAGAAGCTTTTCTTTCTTGCACTTCTTCCCTTTTCTCACAATTCAAAGAAAATGAAAGATTCCTGTGATGATGATCATGTTTTCTCTTTCTTTTAGTACCATTTCGTGCTAGTTTGATAGATGTTCCTCCAAATGCCAAATGGAACAAGAATGGTCAAACAGCATCAGGACAAAACCCAACACTTTCTCACCCTTACGGTATATATGTGGATGATGAACAAACAATTTATGTTGCTGATCATTGGAATCATCGTATTGTCGCATGGAAATCGGGTGAAACAAATGGACAAATAGTGGCAGGTGGACATGGAGAAGTAAGTGATGCTCATCAATTGAATTACCCAACAGATGTGATCGTGGATAAAAAGAGAGATAGTCTTATTATTTGTGATTATGGGAATAAGAGAGTAGTTAGATGGCCTCGTCAAAATGGAACAAGTGAAGAAATAATTATTTCGAATATCTTTTGTTATGGTTTGACAATGGATGATAATGGATTTCTCTATGTCACTGATGTTCACAAGGATGAAGTAAGAAGATATCGAATGGGTGAATCCGAAGGAATAGTAGTGGCTGGTGGAAATGGAAAAGGAAATCGTCTTGATCAGCTCAATCACCCCACTTACATATTCGTCGATCGAGAACATTCAGTATTTGTGACTGATACTGAAAATCACCGTGTGATGAAATGGATGGAAGGTGCAAAAGAAGGTATTGTTGTTGCTGGTGGACAAGGATATGGAAATAGTCTGACACAATTGTCTTTTCCTAATGGAATTCTAGTTGATCAATTAGGTACTATTTATGTAGCTGATAGTGATAATCATCGAATTGTACGTTGGCCTAAAGGAGCACAACAAGGAAATGTTATTGTTGGTGGAAATGGTGAAGGTGCACGAGCAAATCAACTCAATTGGTCTGAGGGATTGTCATTTGATCAACAAGGTAGCCTCTATGTTGTTAATTATAATAGCAATCTAGTGCAACGATTTAATATTGAAATACCATAAAATTAACGGGATAAACTGGTAAATTTTATTTATTTTCAGCAACTGATTATTATTTTTCGATTGCTGTGTAATTTCGATTGAACAGAAATAAAAGAATGAGAAAAAATATATGTATATGTATATTCAAGTGCGCGCACATGATCAGACGGGCCTTGGTTGTTGAAGGCACAAAGGCCAACAGTGGGAAGACAATGTACGTACTTTTGTCTTTGTTCAACAAGAGAAGAGTCTCTCTATATTGAATTAATGTAGAAAACATACATTAATTCAAAGCTATAAAAAAATAAAGAAGTTAACCAATCGGAAAACATTCACACTCCTCACGGAAAATATTTAATTTTGAATTGAAATAAAAATATTATTCTTTCTGTTCGAATGTAACGGTAACATATTTATTTTGAAAAAATTAATGTTTTTCTTGTATATTTAATTTATTGTTGATAATCAATTAAATGGCTGTTACATTTGGAATAGAAAGAGTCATTGAATTGATTATCAATAATAAGTTAAATATAAAAGAAAAATATTTATTTAAAGAAAGCCAAATTTTTATATTCTATCCATTCCTAATTGAAAGTTATTTTTAAGACAATTAATTTACCATCGATAAAATGAGTGATATTTGAATGATGAAATCACCCTTTCATATAAGATAGAAAAACAATGATTATGCATTAACAAAGCAGTTGATCTCGTCTGTCATATGTGTCATAGTTTTCATTCACATACGCACATATGTGTGAAACAATAATAAAAGAGAAATGACCTAGTCAAACTATTAAGTCATATATGAATAATATTTGTGTTCATATGTAACTAATTGTTTTTTTTATATCGATGTCTGTCATACATCACTTGTGTATAAAATAATTTTATTTGAAATATATCAATGTTTATCAATTGAGTGATAAATGAATATTGAATGAATCAGTTGTTTTGCATACATCTGATTTCAAGAAAATATGTAAGATAGATAAATTAATGTGCTTTTAATATTACTATTTCTATATCATAGAATGATATATTGGAAAATGTTTATATGTATTAAAACGGAAAAATAAACGTAGTTGAACAAACAAATTTTTTGGTATGATGATGGGTTTTTTTAAATTCAATTATTGCACGAAATTTTGCAAGATTGATATCTCATTTTACTACTTTTGCAGGAATAATAATTATTTAAAATTAAATTAAAAAAATTAATGTTATTTGAAGAAAATTCTCATTCATATAAAATAAAAATTTTATAAATAATTTTCGTTAAACTTTGTTATTTTGATTGTTCATAATCAAAAAATAGATAGTCTTTGTTATGAATTAATTTAATGAATATGATGATCGATATTAGATTATAAATCCTTCTCGTTATATTATCTCAATCAATTAATAAGGAAAACTAACGGCATATTTTCAATAATATGGGATTAAAAATCATAGATTTATCTACAAAATGAGTCATGAAAACTAACGAAACTATATGCAAATCTTTGATCGAAATTAAATATTCTTTTTTGATCATATGTGTTTCTATATTCATGAGATTTATCTTTTATATTTGTGCGAAAAAAAGTTTGAAAGTAAGTTTGAGTCGAACTAATCTATCTTGTATTTTAATATTTTCTTCTTCATTTACATTGTATTCTATTTCCTCTGTTATTTTTAAGAGTAGGAGACTGAGAAAATCGGAGATAAATAAAAAAAAAACTTTCGAAACAGCTTAACTCAGATTTTTTTCTCGTTTTAATGAGAAATAATAAAAGAAAAAATTTTGCAGGGATAATGATCGTTCCTTTCCCGAACAACTTAATTACGATAAATATTTTCTTTTAGTTTCATCCAAAATAAAAACTGTATTTTTATATTTTATAATCTGTAGATCAATCATTATTCATTATTTGGTTAGGTTTCAATTCCTCAATCGAATTCAATTGATTCATGGATTCAAAATATATTTTAGACTCATCTAGAGCATTCGAAATGATTCAAATAACAAATTTTCCGTCATCTTTGTACAATACATATTTTGAAAATAAAATAAACATTTTGTCTTATTCTCAAGCTGAGATAAATGCGAAACTGACAAGTCTTTCAAATATTTTTTATTACTGCCATATAGATTTTTAATTTTAACTATGACATAAATCATTAACATGATTCAATAGTAATATTGTTATTGGTTATCATTCTCGGTTCTCACCCTAAATAGACAAAGATGATAAAGAAAGAAAATAGATTCAAACAATGCTATAATATAAATCCAACATGGTCCTAGATACATTCGACGTTTTTCAACTATCCGAAATCATTGAAGTCGAGTCTAAGATTGTTTATATTGAATAAATGAAATAAAACAAAATCTACATAAAGATGATCTTTAACTAGTTTTATAAACTATTATTAGAATATACTTCTGTATAAAGTCAAAACGAAAAAAATCTTAATAAAACATAATTTCTTCAACCAATACTTTCCATTATATCATATTGTCAAGTATAATATAAAAAAATTTAGTTTTAATTAAAATTGACGAATGCTTAATAAGATAAAATATCTAATTTCTATGATGAATGATGACATTATTTTTCTATTGATTATTAGATTATCATGATCTATATAAAGGTTATAATGTAAAAAGAAATACTTTTAATTATAGAAAAATTCGAACCTATATTAATTAAATAAATTTAAAAGAGAATGAAATTCATTGAATAACTTTATTATTCAAAAATAAAATACTTTTTATAAGTCATTATTTCTTTAATAATTACTCAATATAAAAGTATGGACGAGGTCAATGTGTCCTTTTCTTTTGCATTAGCTACAATTCTATAAATGTTATGTATAGTTTTCTGCTTATATTTTCCAGTAATCAACAACCACGATATATTCTTTGCATTCTTATACTAATAACAAAAATGAAGGTCTTAATAGCAGATGTATTTAAGATAAGTAATCAAGAAAATACTAACAGTACTTTGTATTATGATAGGATACACACCCACAAAAAAAAATGGTAGAGACAATTGACAAATAGATAAATTTATCAAGTTTATGGGTTGTATTCTTATTCAATTGACAGAAACAATATACTTATATAAACAATATTGAGGTCAAATTCACTATGCTTAAATAATAATATTCTCATCTTCAGAATGAAATAATTCTTCAGTATTCTATTCTATTTGATTGATATAAATCTGTCAAAAACGAATTTTTTTTTTAAAACATTCTGTTGACATATTTGTCTGTTCTATTGACAATAATATATCTAGGTTTTTTTTGTATAAGTTAAAGAAATATTTCATTATCCATTATATGAATATTTGTTGATTCATATAGTTCTAATTATATCTACACTGACCTTCTATGACATATATATTATTATGTATAAGATATAATAACATTATGTAGATATTGCGACTAAAATTTATTCTTAAAAACAAACATCAATACCTTGACTTAAACATATATAATTAGTTCTTCGATTATAATTTTTAACCTTAATTCAGTAATAAAAAAAATCACATTTTTTTTAATACAAATATTCATTATCCACATAATACAAGATAAAAATGGGCTGGAAAGATTTCGTACGAGAGAAAACAAATCCAAAACTTAGTACTAAAAATGTTTTAGACAAAACAAAACAAAAAAAAAAGAAACACAAACATTCATTCTACATAAATGATATAGAATACAACAGAAACAAATAACATACATTAAATTCATCGCTATCTGTATCAATAACAATATTTAAACAAAGAAAAAAAATTATGTATGATTAAGCATAGTTCTTGAATAAATACGATTACATTGTATACATAAAATATGATCATCTATTGGATGACATCCTTCTTCACTAGTAAATTGTATTTTACAATTCTACAAAATGAAACATACTTTTTATTAAAATTTTTTCGTTCATTAAATTTTAATTTACTTCACATCGATAACATTCAATATGATAACTTCGATCAAATGCAACAATACGAATAGTTTCTTCTTGACCATTTAGTGGTAATATTGCTCGATGACAAGCATAACAACGTGGTGCAAATTTTTGATGAAAACAATCTATACAATGTACTTCCATTTTTGCATCAATAGTAAATGGTACACCATCAAGACTTTTATGACAAACAATACAACAAAAACATTCAGCATGATATGGTTTACCCGTTGCTCGAAGAATCTAATTATAATAAAAGAAATTAATTTCATTATATTTATGATAATTCTTCAGAAAAAAATAGGTACAACAGTCAAATAGTACAAAAATAAAAACTGTTGACAGATCAATAGCTAAAAATACGATGATGAATTATAGTCGTTTTTTATCTTCGATAATAATAATTCTTTTGTTTTATATTCATTTACTATCATGACCTAATATCTGGAAATATATGCCTTTTTTTTTAAATTGTCTAATATCTTTTGTTCTATTTTTTTTAAAAAATTATTTATAGAATTTTTATTTAACTTACTCTATCAGTAATTGGTCTTGCACAAACAACACATTTTTCTAATGAATTCTTAATAAAATAAATAAAACAAAATAAGAATTTTCCTTAACAATTATATATTTACTTACTATATAACATGATTCACAATATGGTTTATTTTCCATTGAATAAAAATGCATACCACGTAAACGACAACCGCACATAGTACATGTAAAACATGATACATGATACATTCTATCCATAGCTACAAGTCCATTTTCTTCTCCAACTATCTCATCATTACATCGAGCACACATACCTTTAAAAAATAATAATGTAATACTTTTTTTTCTTCTTATTATTTAAATATTTAAACAAAGAAAAAAAAGAAGGTTAAATTTTTAACTAACCAAAAAAATTCGGTTCATGAGATGAAACAATACTTTTCATTAATAATTTTGTTAAATGATCAACATCCGATAATTCTCTTTTTATTAAATTTCCACTACGTATAGGATATGATGTTGAATGTGAATGTGAATGCGAATGTGAATGTGAATGTGAAGATGTTGGTGGAAGATTTACGAGAGATGGTGATCGACGTTCTGAATTATCAAATACTGAAGGTTTATTATTATGTGGATTTGTATATGCCATTAATGGTTTAAAACGATTAGCAACTACATTTGACGTATAACGATTATCATTAGAAGAATCACGATGCATTTCAATATGACGAAATAACTAAAAATAAAATTATATATATGTATATTCTTAATGATTTAATTTTACTGGTGATGTTCGTCCAAGCATATGAATAGATGATGTTGGAGACGATACAGATAATTCTCTTTGATTTGTATTTGTTGGTGTACCAACAGAAATATGAAATGAATTATCATTTCCATTTGTATAAGTAATTGGTTGATTATTAATTCCTTGACGATTAATTAATATTGATGGTGAATCAGGTCGTGATATACGAATTTCTCTTAATGTTGATTTTGCTGGATTTGGTGATGGAGAAAAACGAATTTCAGATCGATTTGGTGAACCACGAGATGCAATTGTTATTAATGGTGATTGAGATGAACTAACACTGATTACAGCTTAAATAAAACAAAATATAATAAGAATTTAATTAATTTGATTTTTTTCTTATTCATATTATACTTACGACGACTATTATTATTATTATTATTATAATTATTACTTGTTGGTGTTATAGATCGAAATTGTTGATAACTTGGATGTTTTAAAATTGTTGGTGATGATGGTTCATGATCTGATATATATGAATTTGAAAGTGAAGAACCTAAATAAGAAAAAAAAAGGGTTTTAAAAATATAATTTCTTCTTTTCATTTTTTAGTATTTTTCTTTTTTTATTATTAGATAAACAAAACTAACACTTTATTGCTCATTTAGAGATAAATAACCTTGATCGCTTCATCGAGGTACATTTTCTTACACATACAATCTCTTTTCTATTCCTCGCGATGATTGGCTACGTTAACAAGAATTGTTCTTTATGTTGTCAACAGAAGATCGTTATATATGTATATGTAATAATACTGAGAACGTGCCAACATTCTTATGGCCTCCAATATATCATTCAGTCTTTGATGAGAAATGATTATATAGTTAGTTTTTAACTGGATAAAAAAAAAGGAAAGGGGATGACATAGAAAATAAACACAATGCACATTCAAACACAGTCACCATAAAACATGCAAAAGATAAAGAATTCCTACGAGATTTATGATGATGATTGTAACTATAAAATAAAATTAGAAAAATATATATATATAATTTTGATTGAGAATATTTTGTCTGTTTTTTTTTGTTTTTATTATTACCTGAATCTGATCGACCAATAGCTGTTTGAACAAATGGATTTTTAACAGGTAGAAATTTACAAGTACTATCAAGTACTGGTGATGTAGAAAAAGCACTTGGTGGTGGTGGAAATTCGATTGAAAGTGATTCATCTGATGATAATGATTCATTATCATTATCATTTGCTAAAATAAGAAAATACACCACAAATTTTTACATGCGTCATGCTTGAATCAATCATATAATGAGGTATAAATAATGGATCAATACCATGCATAATTGTTTTCTTTTTGTTATATATTTCTTACCGTTGATTTGATTAACTGAAAAACGACGTTGTGATTGATTTTGAAGATATTGTTGATAATCATTTTGTCGACGATTATTATTTGTATAATCAAATGGATCAGGAGTTACTTGTGAACGATAAAATGGTTTTGGTCCAATTATACGAGTTGTTGTTGATGATGGACCTGGAGATTGACGATTTATATTCATTGGTGAAGATATATTACTATTTTGTCGATTTAATAATTGTGCTTGACTTTGAACAAATGTGTTAGTTTTTGATGATAATGGCGACGAAGACATCGGTATTTATATATGTATATATATATATGCAGAAGAATAGAGATGATGCGTATGTATATGCGTGTGCTTAACAACAGCGACAATCAGAATCCACCCACACAAAAAATGGTCTGAAAGAAATAAGAAGAAGCGAAGAAGAAAAAAAAAACGGAAACATAAGAAGAAAGCAGAGGGAGAGAGAGAGAGGAAATAAATAAAGCTGTATCACCAGAACCGATGGTAGATATGGAAAGAACGAGAAGGTACTGGGATGTGTTTTTCATTCTAGCTAAATGATGATGCTGTATCGGATGTTCATTTATACGAGATCTTTTTCTTCTGATTTTCTATCATAAATAAGTCAAAACATACGAGATAGACAGTCAATCAGATACCTGTGGTGCATCATATCAAAATCCTCGATATCAGCTAACTTTTTCTCCAAATGTCGTAGAGATAAAATATTGTCATTTTATACATGTTTTCTTTTCATAGAAAGAATTCTTCGGATCAATATATGTCTATAGGAAAACAATAAGAATCAAAGATCATGATTGAAGTTTGTTTTTTTTTTCGAGAAATTCATTTAATGATCAAGTATTAGTAGATGATGATTATCTAAAACATGAGCAAAGAATAATAAATTCAATTGAATATAGATCAATTAATTATGTTGTATCTCTTGCATCTTCGTCGAAAATTTTATCTACAATAAAAAAAAAACGAATATTTTAAAATAAATTAAATCTGTTTTACTAATTCTTTAAACAAGTCATTAATTCTGAAAATAATTTAGTAATTTTATACAATATGAAGTATTCATTCATTTAATAAAACATATGTATTCATTGTTGTCATTATGAAGAACATAACTACTGAAAATAATTTCGTCTTCTTCTTCACTGCTTGATATGTCAATTATGACCAGTATAAAAACAAAATATTCGTAAATATCTTTGTCGATAATCTTAGGATAAGCTTTTGATAAGCTTCACAAACGATTAAACTTTCTAATAGGAACAATCGAAAACGAATATATGAATGTGATAGTTGACTATGTATCTAGCGTGAATTAAATTCATATTCATTAGTAATGCGCTTGACATTTGACACGTCTAAGTTACTTTTTTATAGTCATGTACATTCTCTACACTGATTCACTAGTCAAAAAACTATATATAGGTGAGAAAATATTCTATATTCGAACAAATACTCATGTCGATCGATTTAATCAAATGATAAAGGTCTTCTTGAATGAATTAACTATAAGTTAGTAAGCATTAGTCAGATTAAGATCCATATGAATCCATATTATATTTTTATTACAGAGAGAACATTCGAATTGTTAATAGTTGTCGCTAGTTGTTGATGAAATATTTTCATCTCATCATATATTCTCGACAGAATGGGTAATAAATAATACACAATTTAATTGTATAAAATCTCTTTATGGATATTTATTGTAAATCAGAAAACGCATTTATATGAATAAGTAGTAATATTAATAATCATATATGATATAATATAGGATATTACTAGTACTAATATTCATTGACATTGATATTTGTTAATATCCATAATTGCTATTACTTGTTGTAATGAGTACTAATAATCATTATTATGAAGATTGATACACATCTGTCAACGCTTCCTATATGAAAATTTGAAAGATATGGATCGATGAGTTACACTTGAAATAAAAAACCCATACTCATACTTCAAAAAATATTTAAAGAAGCTGAAACAATAGAAAATAAAGGCAAAAATGGTTTCAACTTAATGAAATACTATTAAACTTGTACAAAACAATATTATAAGGACCACCAAGGAATGCAAAAATTAATCGATTTTCGATTGCATAATGTGAATAAATTATAAAATAGTTTACAATTAATATACAATCTAGCTAAAACTTTCACTAAGATTTCTCTAATGGTCTATTAGGAATTATTATAAAATATTACAGCTATCAACATCAATCTCATTCTTATCATAATAGGCTGTGGAAAGCTTTTCTTGATTCTTGTGTCATAACACTTCTACTGAATTATTTCTAATACATGTACCTTATGTAAGTTAATTTTCTCAAGTGCATTAAGACACTAATCTGTAAGTCAATGCATAGTTATCTGATACACTAAAGTATATACTTAATTTTTTTGATATTCTAATCTCATTAAAACAGATTTGTTTCAAAAACAAAAAAATGTTTCTAATTATATAAAAATGATTAAGTTACGATTAAAACAATTCCATGTTAATTATATACAATAATAACTACCAAATAAACAATAGTTTCACTTGTATGCAAGAGAATTGATATATATTCGCTTGAATGATGAAATAAAAGAAACTACGAACATAAATACCATGATATGAACTGATCATAGAATAACAAACAACATTAAATTAGTGAATTCTTGACTAACTAGAAAATAATTGATCTTATGTAAGTTGTAGAGTTTTTCACATTGTATTTTATAATTTTTTTTTAATTTGCACTTTTCGTCAAACGTCTCAAAAATGATGTTTCAATATTTAAGCTTAAAATTATTCAATTTGAATGTTATAGACAACAACGATATTATTTTATTAACTTTGTGAAAAAAAATCAATGAAATTTCATAAATATTTAAAAGCAAGACCAATAGAGATTTTTCACTAAAAGTGTTTCCTCATTTCAAAGACAAATAAATATACTTGAAAAATTTTATATTCTATTAGAAAATCAATATGAAAACATGCTGTTAACAGATATGTCTGAAGATGACAGCGAAAATCTTTTTTAGGATGGATGAAAATTTGAAGAAAGTACATGATCTATTAACTTTTTCTTCAAATTTTAAATAGACAAAAATAGTCTCGTGTTTTATTTCACAGAAAAATTTCTTTGTAATATAAGACATTTACAAAAGAGAAACAACCACCATCAGACAAAATACAACAAACAAAAAACAGTAGAAAATAACAACTAAACACATCAATTATTTTGCTTTACCAACAAGATCAATTAAACGTAATGGAATCCATTGACCATTTTCAAATAGAAATAAAACATTTTTATCAATATAGATATTAGCATTTCCAAATCGATAAACTTGTTTTCCTTCAAATGTTCTATTTGGTATTGGTAAAAATAATAAATTATGTTCAGCAGCTTTCTTTTCAACAAGATCTTTAAATGATGAAACTACAGCTGAACCTGTTGTTGCTACACCACGATTATAAATAGCCTAAAATAAATACATTTAATTATATATGTATTATGAAAAAAAAAAGATTTTTTTACCTCATAATTAACATTCACAGGTGGTGGAGGTGGTTGTAATGGTGTTTGTTGAACATTAACTGTGCCAGATATTCTTCGATCAATCATCATTAAACCTTCTGTTAATTTTTCTTTAATTACTGTATGATTAATAATTCCTTGTGGAAGTAATGAACGCCATCCACTATACCATCCTTGAATTTCTTGATAATTTGGATTTGTATTTAACCAAACATTAAGTACCTAGAAAAAAAAATCATATACTATATTTCTTCTTTAAAAAGAAAATTAAATAACTATACTTGTAACCATTTTGGAAAGAATGTTTTTTCTAATATAGCAATCATACTGGGTAATGGTACCATATCATACCAAGCAATAAACCAATTCCATGGATCTAAATAAATTATTAAGAATTTTAAGACAAAATTTTTTTTCTTTTTTACATACCTAAAACTTGTTGACGTGGATCAATAACAAATTGTTGCATTAATGAAACTAATTTTGGTACAATATGTATATTCATAAAAGCATCCCATGTACCTTGTTTAAAAACTTTTTGCCATGGAAGTAGTACGGCTTTAGCTGATGAATCTGATGGTTGCCAGTTTTGTAAAGCTTGTGCTAATTTTGTACGAATAGGTTGATAAAGTGGTTCAAGACGATCTTTCATTAATGGCAACCATGGATGTAACCATGAATGTATTGGCATTGAATCAGTTAATGGATTCCATTGATCAACTTCATATTGAAGTTTTGGATATATAAGTTGATCAAGAATATTATCAATTATCCATTGTGGTATATATGGTATCCATCGTTCAATTAAATCAATTAAATGATCAGGTTCACGTGGTTTCCATTCTCTAGAAAAAGTAAAAAAAGAAAAAGATTAAATAAAAAAAATTTTAATTAAATAAAATTTATTTACAGAATAGCTCGTCGTAAAAATGGCATCCAAACATCCCATATAAGTCGATGATATGGATCCATATTTTCTTTTGATGGAATTGCATTATCTATTGTTAAATCAATTGTATCATCTTCAAGTATTTCTTTCCATTTAGAAAATAAATAAATTAATTCATGATCATGGTCATGATCACCATTTAAAATCTTCCAATTTAAAGAAAGATATTGTTTCAAATGACTATGTAAAACTGGTACAGCTAAATCCCATAAACGATATTTTTGATATTCTTTATTATAATTTTGTTTAAGTTCATCAAAAATTTTTTGTAGAAAAAATAAATCTGATATATTTTGAATTTGATTACAACATTTTTCACATCTAAATATAAATTATATATATATATAAATACGTATATTAATTAAATTTTATTTTACATACTGATTAATTATACTTAAAAGATTATTTAATCTATTCATATTTGTTTCTTCATCTGATATCATTTGTTGTGTATGAGTTAAATCGTATTGTAATGCATATGCTGTATCTTCATCAAATTTTCGTCTAAAATGAATATTAAATTAGAATTACGAAATTATTATGAAATTTTTAAATAATTTCTTTAATTATTGAGATCTTGAGAGTCTATTGGTTTGCCCATACGTAATGTGACGGTATACTGGAAACATATCAAAGTGAAAAAATACCGAAAAAGGAAAATATTGGGAAAAATTATTATTGTTTAAAAAAAATAAAATATACCACAAGATGTAGCGTGAAAAGCTCTGCAAGTTACATAGAACAATTTATTGAAATAAGAAAAAAAGGAATCTTTTGTTCATGTAGAACAATGATCCCTTCGCAGCATTACAAATTGATCATCGAATATTTTTCAAGTCGATATTTTTTTCGATATTTTACTGATAAAATTTTGAAAAAAAAATTTCCAATGGGATGGGTCTCAATGAGTTATTAGATACAGTTTTTAATGCTGATCACACATTTGACATTTGTCGTGTCAAAAAGACTTAATTTTCAACAGTAATAATTGAGTTTTAAACTTTTCAAAAAACGCTGACACACATACGATTCGATGCAGGATTTCCCCCTCTATAAAACAGTCTATTTAGCTTTGTCTTGCAAACGTAAAAGAAACTGTGTCGATATAATGATTCGCTATACACAAAAGATTAACACTTATAAAAATCAAATCATACTGATCATGCTAAGTGTCTTAAAATTAATCGATAAAAAACTATACCATAATGTTACATTTAAACAAGTTGCTATATAAATTAAAAAATCTTCTTACCGTCGATGTGAACGTATCATTGATTCTTCACATGATTCAATAACTAAATCAAGATTATGTGTTAATTCATCTAATGCAAATACTTGTTCATTATCATAATGTTTTGTTGTTATTGAATCATAATTTTGAAGAATACGTTGTTCACGACCAGTCATGTCAATAATTTTTTCTCGAGGTTGTCCACTAGGTTTTTTATTATGAAATTTAGTTGTTTGTTCTTTTAATACATCATCTAATGTTTTATAAATATATTGTTGTTTAGGTATTTTCTAAATATATAATTTTTTTTTAAAATTATTCTTATAAGATATAGAAGTCATTTTACCTCTCGTTGTTGTTTTCTCCATTGTGGTATACTTGGACCAGCATTTTTTTTAGATGCTTTTATTGATTCACCCGGTTGAGGTTCTGTAAAAAAAAGATTAATTTGAAATGAATTTAAAAATTTTAATAATTACCTTCGGTAGGTATCATACGATTTGGATCTTCATTTCCATATCGACCAACTGCACCTTTACCTTGACGTTTAACAACTTGAATAGGTAATGCACGACCTTGGAGGTTTTTTCCCAAACCACGACCTTTTTCAAAACCCATCTAAATATAATAATTTATATATATATATATATATATATGTAATCATAAAAAAAATGATTTCGTTTCTTCTGACAGAGTTTTAAATAATATAAAATCCAATAAAACATACTTTCATTAACAACTTCATACCAATACCTCTTGTATGTTTTTCAAATGCACCAAAATCTCTACAATGATAAAATAAATATATGAATTTAATATAAATATAAATAATTTTTTACTTGTCTCGAACTGGTGCTGTATTTATTGGTGGTGGTCGTTGATATTGAACATTTGGTGGTTGACGTTGAATTACTGGTCTTTCAAGTTCTTCATCACTCTAAAATAATTCAATTATTTAAATAGTTTTTTTTTGTTTTTAAAAAAGTTTCTTTTTCTTACAGATCCATTTGGTTGATTAGTTTCATTTTGTTCTTCATCAATATCACTATCATCTTCGTCAGAACTATCTCTATGTTTTTTTCTTTTTTTTCCAATTATTTCAATTTCATCATCATCATCATCTTCATCATCATTGATATTTTCTTCACTATCTTCATCACTATCATAACTTACAATTGAACTTAATTTCTTTTTAGTTTCTGTTGATGGTTTTTTCTTCTCAATTTTTGAGCCTGATTTAACCCCACCACTAATAAATGATATTGGCTGAGATACACGACTATAATATGATGATGATGATGATGTTGTTGGGCGATTTGATGCTCTTTCTTGTGCTGTTGCCCAAATACCTATAAAGTACGATTATTTATTTAAATTTCTATTAAATTAAAATAAAATTTTACCATAGATAGCTTCTTCTTTACTTTGACGTCCTCGTCGACGTGTTGGGTTAAGAGCAGAATCTAAATCACTTTCAGTAATATCAAATTCTTCCATAAAATCGTCACCCATCTATTCAACGTTGTCGATAAAATGAAACAAAGATATTATTTCTTGTAATTACATTCGTTTGAAAATGATATAATGATTCATTGATAATTTTCATTGGATCACATGAAGAACCATTCATATAGCTCAATAATATTTCTGTCGTCGTCAGCACTTTATTCTATTGTGTTTACAATAACATTATCGGTATATGACTTCACATATTTTTAAAAACATAGAAAGGAAAGGGTCGAAGTCATTTATTTTTAAATATTTCAGATTTTCGTTATTCATTTATTTTTGAATTATTATTATTATGGTAAAATTTAAATACTTTATTTAATTTAATTTTAATTAAATCATCTTTTAGGCTAAGGACAATGCAAAGAAAAGTGAAACAACAAATAGAGCAAAGACTGATAGGGTTAATAAACCTCAAGGACGTTCATTTTGTTGTTCAATATGTATTTATACATTTGTTTTTATTTTCGGTGTTATTGTTGGTAAGTTTATCTTGATACGTTGAAATTTTTATAATTATTTCCTTTTAATTTAGCAACTATTTTACCTGATTTAGCCGGTCATCATTTTAAACAACCTTATGGAAAAGAATATGGTATATTTAAATTTATATTTGATTAAATAAAACAAATTTTATATTTAAAGGCGCTATGGTAAACAAAGTATTTGAAGATTTACCAAAACATTTGACAAATTTAGCTGAATCAGCTAGTGTAATTGGTCAAGATTTAACTGATCGATTCTGGAAAATGAAAGCTGAAGTTGATCGTCGTGTTGCAGAAATAAGTAATAAAAATCAAGATGCATCAACAACTAAACGAACAACAGCAACAACAACAACAAGTTATTACTTAATTATAAAAAAAAATGCAAAAAAACAATTAATATATTTTTTATATTTTTAGCAAAAACAACAACTCAACGTTCAACAACAAAGGCAACAACTGCTGGTATGTATTTTTTTT
>JAJEKB010021038.1:0-34282 GCA_022393335.1 Macrotrachela quadricornifera
ATCTTGTGTATTTAAACGATATCGATCATAAAATATAAATGATTTGTCAAAAGAATGAGAGAAGATATACAATATTCTTACCTTATAAATAGTGCTAATTCATCTCATTACAACACATCAATTTCAAATGCAAGCAAATGAATGAAATTGTCAGATGACGTGTGTATACATTGACATTATACTATAGTCTTTGCTTGCTCTTTCTCTCTTGAGCAAAGACAAGACTCAAACATACACACACACAAAATCAAACAACTCTGTTCCTCTTTTAAAAAAAAATGAAGAGATTGAATGATCACTATCACAACCATTTGCACTTGTCGTAGGCGCTCGTGATGTTATTCAATGTACACATATATATAGGCGGCTGACACAATAAAATACTTTTTTAGACTACAATGTATGTTGTTATCAGTGTAGAGCATGACGACGCTCTGTTTTTCCTGTTTACTTGCATAGCCACCCCATTGCCTGTAAATAATCGGGGCGGCAGAAATTTTGTGTGTGTATGTGTGCAAAAGACACACCATACCGAACGACAAAAAACGAGAGAGTGTACATATGGCGATAAAAAAAAACCTAAAGTGGATGAAAGAGAGACGAAAGAAATAAAAACCAAACAAAAGAAGAGAGAGAGAGAGAAAGAAGTGTTGAAAAGAATAATGAATTGAATGTCGAACATTTATAATTATGATTATAGCTATGTTTGATCGAGACCTCAAGCATTTTTTTTTATATAGAATAACTTAAAATAAAATGTATCAATAGTATTGATTGGGGATATTGAAAGATATATTGTACTTGTTTGAAGTTGAAATTTAAAGATAAGCTTGTTTGATACTTCTCAAGTATGAGTTTATCAGTAAGAGACAAAGCATTGAACAAATGAATAAATGAACTTAGTTTTTTATTGATTTTTTACAATGACAAAAATAATTTTTAGATCATATGAATTTTCTTCTCTTAGTATTTAATTGAATACTAATATTTTTATTCATAAAACTAAGATTTTCCTTGAAAAAAATTTCTTTTTTTTTCTGTAAATGATATTAATCAGAAAGAATAATTATTAAATAACAAATCAATTGAATTTAATTAAATGATGATTATAGAAAACTTTTAATCAAATCAAGTATATATGTCTTGATATGGGTTTTCTCAAATTCGTATATAGAAATTATTAAATTCTGTTATAGTGACATATATTAAATTAAAAAATTCTTTGAAGATTAAAATCTAATCGATTATAGGTTGAACTAGATTCCAATGAGATGTTTAATGAAGTAGATGAATTAATAATTAGAGTGTTGATAAGTGACTGTTTATACTTGATTTATTGTTGTTAATAAGAGAAAAAAAGAGAGTGAAAACGATTGTATGAGAAAAATTATTATCATTGAATCATATAAATCATAATAAGTTGAAATGTACTATAGAAAATGATATCATATTTTCTCTATTAAACTCTCATTACTTACGGATGAAGATTTTTGAATATATGAAATAACAAGAGATAAATGTATGTCATAAGTTATAAATTGAATGACAAAAGTGTGAGAAAATAACCAAAATAAAATCAGATGCGACCTTTCATTCATTGATTATAGGATTAAATAATTTTTTTATAAAGCATCAAACGATTAAAAATCGTTATTGAAAACAATAATCACATATTATCAAAAAGAAATAGAAGATTTTTCAATAGTTATTTTATGAATATGAACTATATGCACTTGTTTGTAGATCATAAAATATCAATTATCTAATTTAATTGAATTATAATAAATAATATTTAATTCTTTTAGTTTTTTCTTCTGTATATTATCGAATGATAAAATATTTCTTTATTTCAATTGAAAAATAAAACAGAAAAATATATTAAACATCAAGATTTGTCATTCCAGCACGAGATGCACGAGGTTCTAATTTTAATGAAAGAATATAACATTGTTCTTCAGATAATAAACGAGATGTATCCAATAAATAAGCACATACACGTGGATTATGTTTTATTTTAAATGGTGTAATTTGAAAACGACGAACTTCACTGATAATATGTGTTTTCTAAATAGATAAAAATATTTTTCTATAATCATATCTAAAGATGTTAAATAACTAATTCAATACTAATTGTATGTTGAAAGGTTGAATTTTCAATACACTCTGCTTACTAAAATTTAGTTAGCCGGACATTCGCGATCAGGGCATGAGCAACATAAGAAGTATATATATAACAGTAAGAAGAAATAGATGATTCTTCGCGAGATTTGAATAGTGCATCTTCTGCTATCCTACAGTTGTTCTGTGCCAATTGTACTAGGAGAATGTCTTAGTCTCAGAAGAGCGATAGAGTATATTAATTTTGGCATTAATACAGTAGCTTATGCATACATTATATAGATTCTATCAACTACATTGATAATTGAAATCAACGAGATATGTTCTGACATCCGCCGTCTACGCATTTATTCTGTTTATATACACTTGTGATAATTGACAAGAGTTCATTGTACTTTTTCCATTGGCAAAATTCGGGAACCCTATACACTTATCTAATCACATTTTAGTTTCATCTCTATCATGTATGCTCTCTACTCAACTGACACTTACAATAGAGATCACAGATTTTATTGAAAATGTCTACATATGATCTATTGTTTACAACATATCATAAACTTCCAGTACTGTAAAATCATTTTTGCAAGATTGTACAAAAGCATCTAGATAATATTCAAAACCATTCACCGCAACTATCTTATGCTATCAGTTAACATTAGCGACCAATACTCATCTTACACTAATACTTTACTAAATAGAAAATGTATCTTGTATCTACTCAACAGTGGCCGAAGAAAAAAGAGTAATTAATTTTTATCAGTACGGTAAAAACACTCTTTTCAATAACTTGCTTTTTTGTTTTTGATTAATTAAATATTTGTTTTTGCGCATTTTCAGCGGTTTAGAACCTCAGAGATCAAATTTATAAGTAAGACTCTTCTTCATTCATATGAAATAACTTAAGACAATCGAAAATCTTCTCATGTCTTTATGTTTTAAGTGTATTATAGAAGTTTTTCTAAAGTTTTACTCTCAAAATAGATTTTTCAATTTGAGTGATTCCGCACATCTGTAATTTCCTCTTCATTTTAAACAGTAGAAACAACTTGGACTTGATGACAAAATGAAAGGAAAACTTAGCTTTACAACTTAACTGAACCGGATTTTTCGATATTTTCTTTAATGTTTACTAAAAATTAACTGTTCCTAAAACTATACTTCCCAATTTTTCGTTATTTTCTCAAATGAACGTTCAACAGAGTTGGATCTATTTAGTTATACCACTAGATCTTAACTACATTCTAATATCAACTTAAACTTTCTATATGTATATAATTACCATTCGCATTTTTGAAAAATTAATTAAATTTTTTTCTGATATATCTTGTGAACTTTCTTCAATAAATGTTAAATCTGATAAATATAAACCAAGATAAGGTACGCATGGTGGATCAACTCTATTTAAATATAAAAATTAAAAATATTTTTTTTATTATTAAAAATTAAAAATTTTACTTTGTTAATGTGTCACGTAAATTTTTAAATTTTCCATCTGAATGAACAAGCGTTTGAAGTTTATTAATAACTTGCTTATTTTGTTTAGATATTCTATCCCATGTTTGTTTTAAACGATAAATCGAACTATTAACAAAAGCAGCCATTATTTGAAGAACACCATTAAAATTTCTTAAATAACGACATATATCTGCAACAGTACCTAAAAGAAAAAATAAATTCAATTTTATTAAAAATAATTTAAATAGAAAATTTTATACCCCATTTTTCAATACATTGAACACGACCATTAACTGTTTTTTCAGATAAAATTTCTGTTACAACAAGGCGACACATCTTAAAAAATGAAATAAATTTTAAAAAAAAATTTCCCTTATTTTTAATTGTTACTTCATTAAATCTTCGAGATATAAGGGCAACATTTGGTGCTAAATCATCAGGACCAGGTTTCATCCAACCTTGTAAAATTAATTCTCTAATAAAACATAAAATAAATGATATACAATATAATAACAGATTATCTATTTTACTCGCTATCTAATGCACAAAATAATTTATGATCAATTAATGTCATTTGTTCAGCTACATCAGAAACAGCTATTTGTTCAAATGTTGCATTTGAAATCTAACAAAACAAAAAAGAAAAGACAAATTTTAGTTTGTTTGTTTTGTTTTTTCATTGTATCTACTTGTGTTGATTTAAGTATGATACGTAATTGTTCATTTCTTTCTTCAATTTCATCTGTTTCTAATTGTTTTATAATTGCAACAGCTGCTTTATGTTCAGCAGCAATTAAATGACCGTTTACTAACATATCTTGTAATAGTTCAAGTACCATCTAGAAATAAATTTATTTTTGCTTTTGGTCGTTTAATAAAAAATTTCACTTACTTCTTTTAATTTTGGATTTTTATGAAAATCCTATTAGAAAATTAAAAATATATATATATATAAAACTATAGATGCTCATCTATTTTAAATTATTCGCTGTAATTATATCGGATAATTGATAGATTAATATGTCAAAATGTTTGTAACATCTTTTATTTTTTCATATAATTTACATTGATGATCTTTCTCATAATCAATAAAAGTTGTTGAGATTTCCTTTATTTCACATTAGAATATTGCTCATAAGAGATATATGTGATATAAAAGATGTCTCAAATATTTTTATACATTCGGTATTTCATATAGAAAAAAAAGAATATTTCTAATTTTTGTTATGATAGTAGGGATCAATTGAGGTTGACAATTAATACTATTATTGAACATAGCCACATTTTCAGATATTCATTACAATATTTCTAAATTGATATTTCAAATAATTCGTTTGAAGATAACTCCTGATAATACAGATACAAATGATTCTGATCTTTAGCACTGATATGTTAGTCATGAATAGGATCCAGCGAAACAATACTTTAAGGAATAAAGATTCATATGTTTTTCTTTTCAAGTTACGATCATATGACTGTTGTAGCGATCTATATGTTTCAACTAGAATGAAAGTTTCTTTCTTAATATATTGAGATTTCAAGAAACTCTTCTATTGCATGAGATTTGGTCTGAATGTGTGTCGCCAGTGAACTGCCGATCGGCCGTTCGGTATAATGTACGATATAAGGATGGTAAAACATGTCATCAGATTTGACTTTTCTAGAAATCTTAATATTCCAAACAAGGAACCTTCATTTTGGCTGAAACATATGTATTACTACAAGGATCATAAAGCTTATATGTGACCAAAATTTCGTAACTTGATTTTTTGGTATATCTCTTTTCATACGTTGTGAACCTATCTAAATGACTATAACTTAAGAAGGAAGATATATAGGCCCGACTTCTGATCAAAATATCAGCGGTAAAACTCAGACTTACTTGTATCAATCTAATTTTAACAGAAGGTATTCTCATTTTTTTAAATGAATTATATTGACAATTTTACATGATAACAACAATAACAAACTATAAATATTATTCTTACCAAAGGATGTTTTGTAAGCCAATGTCTTATAACATTTAAAACTCTCATTGTTGAAGCTGTATTAGCAATTGTAGATTCATTAGTTTTTTGTTCTCTTAAACTCGTTATAAAAGGATTAGTTGTTGTTGTTTGTGGAGATGCTGAACTACTACCTATTAGTATTTATAATGATAAAAAAATAGTGAATAAACAGAAATAAAACCACTATTTAAACCTGCCTGGGGTATTAACTGATCTTTCATTTTTCATAACTTTAGGTGATTCACCTGATATAGCAACAGCAAATGCTTGTGTAGCAGCAGCTGAACTTATTCGTCGACGTGACGATCGTGATGATGTTACAACAACACCAGGTAAAACTTTTTTTAATGAACTTTCAGTTGCATTACGTAAACTTTGTCGAGGTGATGAAAGAACTTCACTTAAACGTTTAGCTAAATAAAAATAAAGAATTTTTTTTTGAACAAAAATAGATAAATAAATAATTAAATATTTTAATTTTACAAAGTAAAAGAACATTTTGTGATGTTGTTTGATTTGATTGTGTATTTCCTGTTATTGCATTTGAATCAAGTCTTGATCGTTGTTGTATTGGTGGACTATCAATTTTTTCAATAGATAAAACTTTTTGCTCTTCCTATAAATAAATGAAAAAAAAATAAAAAAATTCTTTTTGTTTTGAAATAAATTAAATACTTTATCGACATTAATTATTTGATTAGTATCAGAAAAACGTATATGAGTAATACTTTCTGATGATTTTTCAATGTTTATATGAATATCACTAGATATTCCAGATGATGGAAAATCAAAAAGTAATTCAATTGAATCAAAATCACTTTTTGTTGTTTTACGACTTGAATTTTCATTTGATAAATTTTCTTTTGTATTTTGTGATGAATTATTAGAATTTTCTTGTTGTTGTTCACCATGATTTAATATTATAACATCAGAAAATGTTTCAGATGATGCAAGTGGTGCTAATGGACGATGTAATGTATCAGTTGTTTCATCCATATCTACAGATGGAATTGTTGTTAGTGTTTCACTAGATTTTATTACAATTTCTAATAAATATTTAAGAATTATTATTTTGCAAATATTTATATTAAAAAAATTTAAATTAACAAACTTTTTTCAATAGATTTCGTAGTTTCTGTTGGACTTGACATTGTTTCATTTTGATCAATACCTTGAAAATTAATAAAGAATTTTATAAACTTTTACATGTCATATTCAGATTAAAATTTTCATTTGTTTTTTGTATATAATAAAAATATTAACTATGTATTATGATTATGATCGGATCGAGAGACGTCCACAGAACAGGAAAGGACATTCTATTACAAATGTAACTTTCAATGAAATATTTGCAAAAAAAAATAAAATTTACGTACTAATAAAAGGCCGAAAATAAAACCGAAAAATCTTATTGATTACCATCGCTTTGAATCATCGACAATCAGTTAGGTTTTTCGATTTCATTTTCGACCTTTTATTATTACCCGTAAAGTTTACTGATAGGTTTTCTCTTCGTGGTGATTTATTCTTATTTATTGTTAATCATGGGTCTTTTCCGCTTTGTTAATTTTTTAAATAATTAAAAAAATCATCAATTAAACTTACATTCAAACGTTGTCTTTATCAGATTCCCAAGTCTCCTTTTAAAAATTATTACTTTATCTGTTTTTTGAAACTTGAAAATAAAGATTAAAAGATTCCTAATCTATGTGTTAGAGTAATATATATTTTGTCTAGGTCTTATTCGTGAAACAACATCAATGTGTATTCGTTTTACAGGGTGCCCTGTCCTGATATGTGAGACAGGGCAGGGCGTCTTAAAGTGCCCTGCAGGCATCTCTGATCGGATTGTCATCTGTGACAAATAGCATTATTAAAAAAAATGATAGTTGATAAAGAATTATTCATGTATGGTATAATGGTCTATATTAGAAGTTGAAACAAGTCATTTGATCTGTCTGTTTGAGACAGATATAGATTGTAATTTTTGTACCTGTCTATCATACTTTTAAAGACTTCCAACAGAAAGTTTCATTTCATTTTAAGTTTAATGAGAATATTAAAAAAAAATTGTTTCAAAAGAAATGATTGAATAAATTATATGTCAATCTGAACTTGAGACTAAAGAAATTATAGTATTTTAATATGTACTTAATCCTCGACGAAATGTTCCAATATGTGAATGTCTTCTTAAATCACGTTCTTGATCTAATTTTTTAATAACGGATGTTTCAACAACTAAAATATATATATATGTATATAAATTATTTAAATTTTAAAATATTATTAAATTAACCTGTTGATATTTTTCGAGTTAATTCCAAATCATGTTCATTTATTTTAGCTAGTTTTGTTCTTAAAAAATAAATAAATATATTACTAAATATATTATATATAATAATACTTATGTTGTTCATCAGTTTCATATGCATGATCAAGTGATGTATGTGGTGATGATTTATATATTCGTATTAATGTATCCATAACTGTATAAGCATCTGTATAAAGCCTATATGTTAATAAAAATGTATTTAAAAAATCAATTGATAAAAAACGTAAATCTGTTAAACGTTCAAGTAAACGTTCAACTGTTGCATGACGAATCTTTAAAAAAGAAAACGTATAATTAAAATATTCATATACTATTTTTTTTCTTTACCTGTGGTATTTTACATGAATCAAGTGTTTTAGAATATTTTATTTCTACATCATCTTTATATAATTTGACATCAGATCTAAAACAAGAATAAATTTGTTTTTGTTTTGGAGAAAAATTTATTTTACTTGACAGATTCAGGAGCCATTACAGATGATTCATTACGAAATGTTCCTGTAACTAATTCTGTATAACGAAGATTTTGTAAACATTGTGCTATATCAGTACACCATTCAGATTTATGTTTTTCATCATTTGCAACAAATGTTGTTGAATAAGGTGTTTGATCACGTGATTCAACAATTAAACGAAATAAACGATTTATATAAGCATCTAATTCAGCAGTTTTATTTTCCATTATATTTGAATTTGTATCATCAATACTATCTTCTTCTGTAACTGATGCAAGTAAATATTGTGGATCTGTACTTGTATCTTCAATAAGTGTTACATCAGCTAATGGAATAACACCACAACTCTAAGAAGAAAGAAAAAATACATTAAATAAATATATAAATAAATAGTATACTTTAACAAGATGTAATTTTCCATTTGAACCTCGTGTTGTTGTAACAAGATGATTAGAAAAAAGATAACATTGTACAACCATTTCATTTCGACGAATTTCTCGTGCAGATAATTTTTGATTAAAATTTGGTTTATTTTTATCACCAGTCCATAAAACAAGACCATCTAAATGAAAAAATCAATAAAGAAATATTTTAACTATTTGAATAATTAGAATTATATTTTTTCAGATAATATAACATATCGACAATATAATTATCAATTTAATTTTGAATAAATTGGTCTTGTAAATCCTAATGAACTAAAGAATTAATGCATCTTAACTTATTTTTAAGATATAATGTTTCTAATTTTATAGATCTAAAAGTCATTTTAATGTATATTATTATTAATCAACATAAATATATTGCATATTCATTAGAAGTTAACTGAATGACCTTGATATTAATTGAAGTGAACTTAATAAAATCATACGCAGTCTATCCTTGATCTATAATCAACTATTCCTTATTTTCAACTGATGTAAAACACTGCTTGATATGTCAGTAAGTATATAAATAATTATCTGTATTCCTTTATACCTGGTGAAGAAGCTTTGTTTTTACCTTTCATATTATCTTATAGAGCGACTATCATTATAACTCTATTACATTTCTCTACTGCAATTGATGTAAGAAGTATCGTTATTTTCATAATGCAACTCGAAGTATTGTAATCAATAGATAATATATCTTGTAATATGTAAAGTATCTACTAATTATATTACGACATTAATGGTTCTTATTTTAAAAATTTTAATCTTGTACTTAATAATTCTAAGGTATAGCATAGTTAATGTTCTTGAAAGAAATGAAATAGGTTAAGAACATGAACTCTCTTTTTTTTGAGAAACATTGCTGATTAAAGCCTATATGATATACTTAATTGCCGTTCAAAAGTGCATCGTCATTTCTTAGTTTTTACCTTGTCGACAAAGTACTTGATTAACATCTAATAATACATCACAACCTTCAGCAATTGATCGTTCAATAGCTAAATTAGTTCTTATATGTTCAGTTTCTGATACTTCATCATGCATAATCTAATAATAAATAAAATATAATTTAGGTTTTTGTTTTGCTAAATTAATAAAACTAAACATTTTACTTTTGAAAGTTCTTCAAGTTTATTTTTTGCTTGTTCAAGTTTTTCTCGTTCAACATGTGCATGTGGAGTATGTGATAAACAATTAGCAAGTGTTATTATATAATAAGGAATCTAATTAAATATTAAACAAAAAATTTTTTTTTTTATTTTCATATTATAACAAACTCGATTCATAGGTAATACTAAAAGTGTTTCAAGTGTTAATCCTTCACATGATGCTTTCATTTCACATCGTTCAAGAAATTTATTAAAATCAGGATTACTTAATTTACATTCAACTAAATTCTAAAAACAATCAAAATAATCAAAATTAAATTTCATTTCATTTTGTTATTTACTTGTAAACTATAATGATGATTTCGAACATATTCTAAATAAATATGTAACATTGATATAAACATATCGAATAAATCACCTTTGCAAAAAGTAAAAAAGAAATAATTAGATAAATAGATTTTATTTTATATGTTTATACCCGTATAAAATGTTGGCCAATTTTCTAATTTTTTTGATAATCCTTTATAAAAAATTTGATGAAGAAAAAGAATTATTTCACTAAAAAAAATTCGCTTTATTCTATTTATATATATATATAAAATAAATAATAAACCTATTTAAAAATATTGAATTTGCATCTTCATGTGTAATTGGTGGTTTTTTTGAACTAGCAGCTAAATATAATAATTAATATTTTGTCTTTTTTAAAAATATATATATATATTTTTTTTTGTTACCCATTCGAAATGGTCGAACATAATTTGCTACAAGTATTTCTAATTGATGAACATATTCACGTTCACTTTCAACCAAATTAAATATAATATTATTACGTTTACGCATCATTTCTGCATGTGGAGAACTAAAATAATACAGAACGAATTAAATTGAATCATATTTGATAATAATATGGCTATGTCTATCACTTTCTATGAGTTGAGACAAGGTAGAAATATACATACAAATTTCTACTACGATACATAAATATTATTTTTAGACCATGTTCTTACAAAATTTTATAAATTGTTAGGTAGAAAGAGTTCATCAATAATCAGGACAATATCAAATAGAAGAATGTGGGGTGAAAAAGGTTTAAAAAAACATATAATGAAGAGAAAATAAAAACTTTATCTTTTAAATTAATGTTGATATTTTATAAGATTTATAGTTAAAATAAAAGATTTTGAGATGATACAAGTGATGAAATTGAATTTTCTATGATCTTTAATGAATAGTAGTTTTGTGTATTCGTTATTTCTCACTTCTTAATGTGTTTCATTCAGAATCAGATATAAAATAGTATAGCGTGCAGTTAGTTCTATACTTTGGTATATAAAAAATTCATTTATAACGATTATTTTGTTATAAAAATAGACAGCACTTTATAAGGGCATTTATTGACTATAAGAAATAGTACAAGTTTCGATATATAAGACTTATTTTGTTATTTACTTTTATTAATATTATTCTCGTCTATATTAATTATACAGTATTGAGATTAGGTTTAGCTATATGATCATCGCTATTTATTAATCAAAGAAAAAATTCGCTTTATATGATCTTTCTAGTTGAAGGATAAAATCCTTATATAATAACTTTTGTTCTTAACCTCATGTCGTGATTACTTAGTTTTCACTGAGAGGAATATTAAATCATTATAATGAATGTTTCTATAGGATCAATTAGTATGCAAAGGATGAGTACATTGGAATAAGAATAGAAAAAGAAAACTTGTCAAAAAATATATATTAATATAGAATATAGTGGATTTTGCGTAGTTCATTAATAACTAGCAATGATTATTAATTAATCCTTAATAAAATTAAATTTTGTCTAGTTTCATAATAAGGAAATGTCTATGTGCTAATAATATTTTGTATAGAATAATGTAAAATTTCCTTTGATCTATTTATCCATGTATATAATATTGACTGAAACTATTCAAATAGTAAAAAAATAAAAGTATATATTCTAAGATGAATATCTTTATTTGAAAACATTTATGATAGAAATTTTATCTTCAAACTCAATGCACTTTATTATGAAAAACATATTTTTCATTTAATATTATCTATTAATCTGGATTTTCTTAAGCTAAAATACAATTGAATTTAATTCATTTGAATTTATGAACATTAAGTAAAAATCTTCCAATTATCCATATGTCAAAAAGATTAAATAAAAATAAATATTTTATTTTTTCTAATAATAATTAAAAAAAACTTTATTTTATACCGTATATATTCTTCAACAATACGTTTCCATCGTTGTCGATATAACCATCCACGACAAAGACTTTGAACTTTTTTTATTTTACGTATTTCTTCTGTATCCTCTTCTCCGACGCTTTTTGTACGTAAAATATGATGTTGACGTCGATAACGAGATAACTTAAAAATATAATATATTTTTTTTTGTATTTTATTTATATAAAAATAAAAATAAAAATTTTCTTTTATTATTTACTTCACGACGTAATTCTCGAACTTCAGTTGAAAGTTCTTCAACTTGTTGTAAATATTGATATTTTGCTTTTGCTTCACTTTCATAAACTTGTGATAAATGAAGATATTTTTGTTCAAGTTCTTCTTTTAATGATAAAAGTCGATTATAACTTTAAAAAAAGAAAATTTTATATATACATTTCAATTATTTAATCTATATTAAGATAAACCTGCATGTTTGTATACATTCAATCCATACTTGACAATCAGTTTCGGATTCAGCAGCAAATTCAATTGCATTACGTCCATCACGGGTATATGATATTGAAAAACAATTCTATTATATATCAAAAAAATAAATATATTTAATAACTAATAATAAACTAAGAAGATTTAATTGACAGATTTATTTTTAATTTAATCGTTTTTGTTTTATTCCTTAGTATAATTAAGATGCTTTTGTTTTACCGAGTTTTCAGTAAACTCAGCTTTTTTTTTCCATTAGGATTATTACATAAGAAATTTATGAATGAGTTCATTCGATACAGCATAAACAATAGCATGTAATGATATAGACTTCCAACTGTTTTCATGTAACATGCATAGATTATTGTTGATTCTAGGAGAGCATCTATCTCAAGAAATCGGTTGAATATGTCAAAAAAACATCAACTGATGCTACGTTTATTATTCACCCTATAATTATATGTCATTTTATTTTTTATATGACGCAGAAAACAAGGGTTTTCTTGACAATAGTCAAGTATTTTTTCAAGATGATACATAATTTGTTTTCGTTAACTGATGAATAAAATGCTAATTTTCTCAAATTTTGAGTTATCGATACCTTACAATGACATTTTTATTTTTTGACTTAAATTTTTTTTTTTTATTTCTAAAATCACGATATTTTAAATTTATATATGAAATAATAATTTTTCTCTTTATTTATTTAATAGCATCCGGTTAACTTCAAATGTAAATTTTTGTTTTTTTTTTTTTTCTATTAATAAAATATCAGACTTACTAATTTTTCTCCATCTTTACTATTTTTTGCTGGTGATCTTGATGAATAACAACTTTCAAGAAAATAAACACCTTGAGGTTTAGATGAATTAACATTTTCATAATAAAAAAGTAAATTTTGATATAAAACAAACCATTTTAATTGCCATTTATGTGGTGATGATGATGGATCTTGTCCACCACGTCTTGATAAATATCCACATTCACGATTTTCTAATCGTGCTTTTATTGCTAAATTAAGTAAATGTTCTTCATTAACTTTAAATGATGTTCGTGTCATTAAAATAGTTGGAAAATTTTTTAATGGTGACCAGGAATCAGATGATGCCATACGTGTACGTGTATTATTTGGTGGATGTGAAGAATTATTATTTGATTGAGATTGCATTGATATTAATGATGATGACGATGTAGACATAAGAATAAGAAAATAATATAATTAATTAACATATATATAACATATATATTATTAATTAATGTATCTAAAATAAAAAGAAATAAAATTTTGTTTTTTAACTTATTCTATATGATATAATAGAGAAATGTAGATGTTATATTTTTTTTTTGTAGAATATTATATATTCTTTAATCAATGCTATTAGTAGAAGGAAAAAAAAGGAAAATAGGTGGAAGATTTGATTCAAAAACAAAAATGTTTAATGTCTATTAAACTAACACAAATATTAATATCTGTCAGTGAAGAAATATGATCTCAATGTCATGACTTTATTTTTTACCCTTTTATGTCAATAGAAATTAATTGATAGAAAAAAGAGGACTAATTTAATTTGAATACCTGATTTAATTTAGTTGTTTTTTTTACTTATCTTTCTAGTCTACTGTCATATTCTTAGTGAAATACTGATGAAAAACACAGGAAAAAGAAAAAAAAAACAAATAGACTGTATACTTGTATTATATTGATGAATTAAATAAATAAAAGGAGTGTCGAGCAAATGTATGCGCACGCACTTTCTTGCTTTAAGCAGTTGTTAGCATGTGTGTATGTCGGAAATGAAAATAATCTTGAGTATTTCTACATCTTTCTTTTATTCTTTTTCTAAAAAGACTCAGTTGAAATATAGGTTAGATATAATCACGTTCATAGTTAATATTATTGTTATTTCTTGTTTATAGTTAATCTAATTTTAGCAAATAATCAACTAACTATTGATATATAATTTTATTTATAATTTAACAAATTGTTAACTATCCTTTATTGTATTTCTTAATAAAACAAAATCTGAATGCATCTGCTTAGTTGGAATTTGTATAATCTTTTCCCAGGTATTAGCAAAAGTTTAACATAATTTTTTCGGTTTTATATATTAATCCTGATATACTTTTGTTATTTTTTCCTTTCAATTGAACTATATACTGTAATAATAAAAAATGACAGTCGATGTATGCATAAAAAATAATCATAAATATTAGTGACTATGTTGGAGGAAATTCACTAGGGGAATCTGCTAGTAACAACAGTACTCTCGTTATTTCCGCTAAAAGCAACACACGAATTATTTTGATTGTTATCAACTATAGATATTAATAAGGAAAAAAATAAAACTAAAAACAATGATTTCTATGTTTTGTTTTGATTTTAAATAACGTCAATAGGAAAATGAATTGACTAAAAAAAGTTTTCTATATGTAACAATGAAAATATGAATAATTATGTTATTTAAAAAATTTTAAAATGTTTTCCGGTTGAATAAATAAAAACATTTAAAAATTGCCTGTAGCCTATATATTACTCATAAATGTACATTATCTTAAAATAGAATATAAAATTCTTTCTTTTTATTTTATAATAATACTTAAGTCGCAATAGATGTCATACAATAATTAAGAAAGCTTTGATTCTTAATTAATATTATTATTATTATTTTTTTCAGAGACGAAAATCTTTATTTATGTTTTTTTTATAATAATGTATTTATAGCTACTAATCAATGGATAAGATTTATTGCATGTCAACTACATATTCTCCTTGTATTTTTTTTCTTTTGTTGTCAAGTCCTAAGTCCTAATTACTATTTTCTTAGTCAAATAACAGAAGAGATTGTATATATGTTTTGTATGTATAATAATTAAAAATATTAAATAAAATGATATTTATAAATGTAAAACATAGATCTAATTAAATTAACTTACCATATGTTATTCATTTTATTTTCAATTATTTTTATGTTTATATGAACTATGAGATAAGTAGCTTAATTGATTGTTGTTCTCTTTATTAGTTCTTCTCCTTATCATGATATTGTTTTCTCGATAATACTATCGACAATAGACACGAACGTAAGGTATATATTACTTCATCTATGATGTGTATCATCTCAATAAATAAAAGAAGGCAAAACAAAAAAGTTCATTATGATCATTACTATCATTTTCTATTCTTTTTCACTGAACTATTCTTTTTCTTCTTCTATTTAAAGGAAACAAATGCAGCACATTGAACAGAGGATGAACGAATGCATGCTGTCATACGCATACTGCCTTTGATGATAATTATGACAACGGAAAAATAGAGGAAGAAGAAGAAGAAGAAGAGGAAAAAAGCACTATTATAATCAAAAAAAAGACAGAAAAGAAAAAATATTATATGCATGTCAATGATATTATTTAAATAAAATATCTTTTATTGGTTTTCTTTTTTTTTCATATTTCTCTTAGATTTCAAATATCAATCCATTATATATACATATACTAAATATACATTCAATAAATTGAATAAAAATATTCTCAAAAAAAGAATCAATGTTTTTTTCATAAATTAAAATGTTCTTGTCATGTTATATTTAAATCATATTAATGACTATAGTAATCAAAACTTACTGATTAAAGAGCAAATACTTTTCATGATAAAGATGGAATATCCTCCAAGGTAATAATTATTCTCCAAGGTTATTTTACTGCTTTTTTTTTCCCTTGTATATCCTATGTTCGATTATTCATTGCATGCCCACATCATTTATCCCATGGGTACATAAAATCTATCATACGTAAATGTCATCAAAAATTATCAGTTTTTTTCTTTTCTTTTAATATTTATTATACATATACATTCATCCCAAATGAGATTAATTTATATACAAACACACAGCATATATAGAAAAAAAACTTTTCGTTTTTTTTTGTACATCTGACTGAATTAAGAAAAAAAAGCAAACATATGAATAGGAAGAATAAATGTTAATGAAAATGTTTGTCGCATATTATCTATCTGACCCATAATAAAAATAAAAAATGGAAGAAAATTGTATTTGAAATATTAAAAATGAACTTCCGTTAGATTATTATTATTATTATTTATTCCATTAGTAACTCCGGTCAGAACATCGCGGCTAATTTGTTTCATAAGTTCTTGAGTTTTACGACGATTTCTACGAGCAGCATCAGCACGTAAATATGGTGCTTTTTTAAGATCTAAAAACAAAAATAAATTCAAATATTATTTTAATCATTTTTACCATCTAATAAAGTTTCAATAGTTCCATCTGTTAATGCTTCACGTTTAATTAATTTTTGATCTTTAATTGCTTCTTTTCGACCTTTTAATTCATTTAATAATTCTTCCTAAAAACAAAACGTTTTCAATATTATTGATAAATCTAATTGATATATATATATATATATATGAAAAAGCAAAGTCAACCAAATAAAAAAAAATGGTTTGTTGGTCAAAAAAAAAATAAATTAAATAAATAAATTAGATACCACAAGCATGAAAAAAAAAGTTTTTGATTACCTGAAGTGTCAAAACATGATTTCCCTGCTCAGTTTAGATTTATTTATAATATAAATAAAAGAAAATTTTACCTGTGAACGTTTATTTATTTGACGTTTATTTGGTTTATTAAGTGTTGCAGCAGCTTCACGAGCTAAACGTTTTCGTTCTTCATTTTCATGATGTGCTTGCTATATAAGAAATTTTATTTTTTTTAAAAAATTTATTTTATTTAAATATAATAAACAAACTTGATATGCTCGTTGAAATTTAACAAATGTAGAAAAAAAATTTGATGGACTTTGTGTACGTGGTGCTTCACCTTAAAAATTATAAATAATAATACAATACTTTAAAATATTTTTACCAAAATATTCTACGCATTGATTAAATGTATCTTGTGCTAATTTAGCATCTTTTACTAAATGATCAATTTTATCTTGTGTTATATTAAGAAATTCTTCTAATGAACGTGTTTCAATATTCTTAAAAGAAAAATTTCAAAAATGAAAATTTTTTGTTTTTTTCATGATTAAATACTTTCATTGTTTGTCGTATAGTAAGTTCTTTTTTTGTATTATCTAAACCACGTGTAAGATCTTGTACATCTATTTGAATATTTTCTAATGATACTAAAAAATAAGAAAAATAAATAAATATTTTGATTTGAAATATTTCTTGTTGTCATTTATTAATAATGAATGGTATATGTTTTATGTCAATTTTATGAAACAATAAAAAAGAAATGAAATATTGTTTTTTTTTGAAAATAGATTAATCCAGAAATGAATATTAGTATAGTCTATGAGCCAATTTTAGTTATATTATAAAAAAAAATTGTTTTTTTTTTGATAATTTTATATTTAATCTGACTTTTTAATATGAACTATTAATGACTAATGAATTCTTATAGATGTTAATTTTAGTAAACGGAAATAGGAAACAAGATGTCTATAATTCGTTCTTTTACATATAACATGACACATTACAATTTAATACATTAAGTACTATTTTACAAATTGAAAAAATATGTTGTTAAAATGTCATTTACAACAAAATCAGCCTTATTATCTCCTACATTTTGACTCCATAGGGATTCTGTTGTGAGCATTTCTCTCCGGTGAGAAAAGTAATATGATATTAAATATTTTAATAGCAAAAAATACCTTAAGAATCTATTTGTATATGCATACTATGCATTTAAAGTCTTTTTTAATATATTATAAAAATATTTTCATTAATAGTTTTAATGATATCACTTGTATACTTAATTAAAATAAGTTTTGTTTTTTACCTTGTGCAGCTTTTTCGACAGGTTGAAAATCAGTATCAAAACGTGCTGTATCAGGAAATCTTTCATTAATTGTTTGAACAATAAAATGAAGTAATGTTAGACGTTTATCATGCGTACGCGTATCGGTTAACTATTAAAAATTAAAAATTAAAAATTAATTAATAAAGAAAATAAAATAAAAAGATGATTTACAATTTCTAGACTTGATAATTTAAAACCATAAACTGGTCCACGTTTACTACTGTTCATATAATTACCAAAAGCAAGAATAATCTAAACAAAAAAATAGAAAAAACATTATTTTCTTTTTTTAATTAAACTAAAATCTCTCTTAATTTACTTCAAGAAGTTTTTTAAATTTAATATTATTTTTTAATGATAATGATGCTGTTATAACAGCTTTAAGTTGTGGTGCTAAATTTTGATGAATATCATTAAAATTTGCTATAAATGAAATAACATTTAATTTTTGAGATAATCTTTCAATTTTTGACAACTAAAAGTAATAGATGAATATAAACAAAAAAAATCTATTTATTTCTTTACTCCATAAAGAAATCGATCTTCATCAGACAAATTTGTTAATGATTTTCCATCAGCTAAATATGATGTAAATGCTTTTGTTTCTGTTTCAGTTGGAATAAAATGTTGTAAAATATCAATTGTATCAATTGTTAAAATTTTTAAATCAAGACTAAATACAAAATTTTATTTTTAAAATTTATTGAAAAAAAATAAATAAATATGTACTTATTTAATGCTCGAGATATTGTATTTACATCAAGATCAAGTTTTCGTCGTGCAATACCTGTAATAATAATTATAAATATTTAATTAAAAAATTATTCGATAATTATTTAAGGAAATTAATAAGTTAGTTACACTTTAATGCCCATAGGAAATGTTGATAATGAATGAATATATGGATTAAAGAATATAGTTTTAAAAAATACATTATACATTTTTAGAATTATGCTTGATACATTTCTCAATAAAGTCAGTACAAACAAGTTATTTCAATTTAGATTTAAGATAGTGATATGAAAGAATGAATTGTAGAAGTTTCTATTTATGTAACATTTGCTATTATTCAATATCTATAAATTATTTTACCTAAATTTCTTTGTCGTTGTGGATCGAGTAATGTTAAACTTTCTGGAATTTTAATAAATTTTTGTTTTAAATACGGACTAACATTTGCTTGATTAATTGGTAGACCTGATCCAGTTTTAAATAGTTCTTCAAATGTTTCAAAATCAATTAACTTATAAGAAAAAAAATAAAGAAAATTTATTATTTTTTTTTTTTATAGAAATGAAATAAAATTTTACTTTAAGATATTTTTCATCGTCAAGTTCAGAAAAAACAGTACCACGTACTTGACCAGGTTTTAATGATGTCCAATTAAGATTAGGTAACTTATATTTTGTTTGAATTTTCTTTTTTATTGTCATTGAACCAGGTAATGGTTCCATCATACCAGGTGGCGGTGGTGGAATACCAAAAATTGGTGGAGGCTTTAAAAATATAAATAAAAATAATTAGAAAAAAAAACTTAATCAATTTAATATACAGGTCCTGGTGGTGGAGGTGGTGGAATAAAATCTATAATTAATAAAACAACTTCGTAAAACAAAACATAGAAATAATATTAAATTACTTGGAGGTGGTAATGGTGGAGCAGGAGGAATATTAGATGTGACATTTGAAATACTTGTAGGCGCACCAGGAGGAGCAGATGATATTGATGATGTAGAACTATTTGGTGATCCTAATAAATGTAAAAACTCATTTTCATTTCCCGATTACTTATAAAGAGAAATAGTTTTACTGAAACCTAAAAATTTTGAATTTACATACAAAATCTTTTTTTTTTTGTTAAAAGATCAATTGAAACTACAAAACGCTCTCTTCAAAATCAAACCATAGAAATTTGCTATGAAACCCTTAAAAATTTTTCTCGTGTATCTGATAAACATATTGAATGACTTCGTATTAAGTTTAACGTAAAATCTTAACAGTTTGATCAATTCTAAAACAATAATTTACTCTTATTTCTCTCATATAAATACAATACCTCTTTCATGTTGATTTCTTCTTAATGTATTCAATGTTTGTGAAATATCATCACGTTCTTTCTATTTAAAATAATTATATTTATTAAATATTTTTGCATTATAATAAAATTTTTACTTTAACATTTTCCATTTGTTCTTCAGCAAAATTCAATGCTTTTTGTAATTCAGCTTTTAATGAAAAAAAAATTAATCTCTCATTTAATAATTTCATTGTTTTACCTAATTTACTACAATTTCCACTTTCTAATTCTTGTACTCGTTCATTTGCCTATAATAAAATATTTTACTAATTAAAAAAAAAGGCTTTTTTTGTTTATTTACAATGCCTAATTGTTCTTCTAATTCTGATACTTTGGTAATAGCTTGTTGTTTTGTTTCAGAATCTTCAAGTAATTGACCAACATCAAAATAATTATCAAGAAAAGCATGAATTTGTAATATAAATAAATCACATTCACTATGAATTTCTAAATATCTCTATTGATTAAAGAAGCAGAAAAAAAAGTTCATACAAAATTTCTATTCAAAAAAACAAAGAAACAATATTTTACTTTTAAACATTCATCAAGACCAAGTACTTTAAATTCTTCTTGTAAATAAACACGATAATTCATATCTTGTACAGAATGTACAATTATATTTATAAATTGCATACATGCAATCTAGAAATAAATATTAAAAAAAAAATTTATTTTGATAAAATAATTTGTTACCATATAATCAACATGAAATTCTAATGGATGAGTAAATGATTTCATTAATGTTTCAAAACGATGTCTTTCTTGACATACCTATAATAAAATAAAATATAAAATATTTTTTTATTTGACAAAAAAACAAATGAAAATTTACAATACGAAAATTATCAAATGCTGCTAATACAACATCATGACCTAATTCAACTAAACATACAGCAGCAAGTAATTCCAATATGAGTGATTTACATCTATAAATAAATTAAATGAAATTTAAAAAAAAATAAAATAAAAAATTTACCGATAATTTTTGTGTTGTAAACTAAGTGTGATATAATTAAGAGCTGATGGATGCTGGATTACCAGATTAAAACCATTCTAATGTAAAATTGAATATTTATTATTTTATAAAATTTAACTACCCACTAATATTTAGTCTCGTCAAACGAAGTAACTTGAAATCTAGATAAGCACTAGCACTGATACTTAAGCTTCTAGATCGAATAAAAAAGATAATTAAAATCCTATTTCTAATTTATATTAAAGAATGGATCGATCACATTCTGGTTATCTTGATTTCTTAATTCTATCCAAAATTCAATAAAAACACAATATCTTTTTATTTTGAGTCGTTTATTAAAATTACACAATACTAATTTAATTCGGTTATATATCTGTATAGTCGAGATCATATACTATCTATATATATAATATTTTCTCAAGCATTCATGCCATCTTTTCTTTAGATTGGAGTTTGCCCTTTTTTTCCTTATTGCATCTTATATTCCAATACATAACTTTAAAATGATCTAAGACATCTGATCTGTACTACAAAATACTAGAAATATATTCACTTGATTATTCATAATGGCTCGAAGACACATAATACATAATCTAACATCATCAGTAGCTTCACCAATTTGATATTTTTTTATTTTTCTATGCAAACGTTTAGCTTCTGATCGTCCGAATGTAAAACGTTTTACATTTAAATTTTCATCTGTATTATTATAATGTGCATTATTTAACATAGATATAGGTACATAATGATGATTTTTATTTGAATTTGATACTAAAGATATATCATTTGAACTATCAACTTCACTAAAAAAAAAAAGAAGAAAAAACAGAGGTTTTTTTATTTTATTATTTATAAATAAAACTAATTAATTATTAGTTAATCGTTCATTATACCATAGCTCTTATTTCTCACCTAAATAAACCACAAGATAAAAATTGTTTTGATGAATTATATTTTAATTCATCAATATCAATCTCATATCTAATCTCTTAGAAATTAAAAAATTTCTTCAAAAAACGAAAACAAAAAATAAATCTTAATTTAACTTACCGCATTACTTCTAACGATGTTATTAAATAATCAAGTAAAACATCGAGACCTTTATTACATAAATTAAGAAATTCATGTACCCATCTAAAGAATATTTTGTTTTATTTAGATAAATTTAATAATAATAACAAAAAAAAAAATTTTTATCTACCCAATTGTATTTGTACGTAATGAAATTTCTAAACTTGAAAGTAATTGTGTTGATGGTTCAATAGGATGTTTTTTTTTCTATTAAAAGATTTCAAAAATTAAATTTCTTTTTTTTTTAATAGATGATATTACTAAAGTTGCCGCTTTTGGTACAAGATTAGCACCACGTATATATGTTTTCAAACCTTCAATATAATATTGTGGTGGATGTTTAGCAATAACTTGATCCTAGAATTAAGTTTTTAATAATATAAAATAAAAAGAATCTATGACATTTTCTTTCATTTACTCTATCTCGTATAATATCCCATTTTTTATCAGCTGGAAATTCTCTTAACATCTTCATTTTATCTGGTGGTAAATCCATTGCAGCCTATTATAAAGATAACATAAATGTCAAATAAAGATAATCAAACAAAAGAAAATATATATTATTTACAATTGTTTTTTGAAATAATTCTTCTAAAGTTCGATCATCTGGTCGAATTTGATTCATTTTTTCAAGACTTCCATTACTCTAATTAGAAAAAATAAAATTTTATTTATTTTTAATAAATTTTAATATACTTTTTGAAGTATTTCTGTTGAATTAAGACTTAATGTTGATCGCATTGAAATCGTCCCTGGTTGCCATTGGGACGATAATATCGCCCCGTTTTCACTTTTAATTGTCGCCGTTGTATTTATTGTTAACTTAACATATATTATTAACAAAAAACTAATTAAATCTGAAAGGACACTTGTAGACACGATTTTTGCATTTGATCAAAACAAAAACATAGTTTAAAGAATATGCACTTTATAATGAAAAGCAAAATAAAAAAAAAATAACGCAAAAGAATATAAAATGTAACTAAAATAATCATACATTTGATGAAAAAAAGAAACGAGATGTAATACTTAAGTAATCCAAATCAAATTTGTAGAAAAGAAAATAATAAATATTTTTACAAGTACTGATGAGACTAAATAAATAATCTATATTTGACAAATGTTTAAATATATATATCGATCATAGAAGAAAATATATCATACTAAGACATTGATTTGAAATTAAAAAAAAAGGTAGAAGTATATGTCAAATATACTCTTAATAGCCGTCCATGTAAAGTCTCTTTCAATGACGGTCATTATCGATCTACTTATTCATATTACAAAATTTGCTCGACATGAAATAAAATCTTTTATTCATATGTCCTTCTAGTAAAGTATGAGAATTATGACTATTGACCTGTCGATATATTTTTTGTGCTCTTCGACTATACTTAGTTATACTTGAACATTCTACTTATCATAAAAATAAAGAAATTTTTTTTAAAAATTTAACTTACTAATCCATATATTAATAATATTTATTTAAAATGATAAAAATATAAATGAAAAGAGAATAAATGTCTTTTCATATAAAAGTATTATAATATATTAAAGAATATTCGTAGATTAATCATAAATCATTGATTACGATTTACTCTTTTTCATTCATTCATGCATTCATTCATTCATTCATACGAATCATGAATATATACACCTTTGAGCGAAGGTCGCACCACCTTCAACCATCCATCGTTTTCATTGACGATCGAAATATGATGATGATCTTTCTACTCTCTCCATTTTTCTATGTCGTCATCAATGTTTCGTTAGGTTGTTTAATTTTTGCGATGCATTTTCGGGTTTTTTTCCTTCTCTCTCTCTCTTTCTTTTTTTCTTATTTAGATCGTATAAAAAAAGAAGAAAAGAGAAAAAAAATAAGAATTAGATGTACACAAAACATCAAAAAAAAAAGGATGAAAGGAATACTAGTATGTAATAATACATACTTCAAGTAAGAGAAGAACACAATCTCTTCATCATAATAAAATCAATCGTCAGTTAGGCCAAAGTGAAATGGTGATGATAGCATTAACTAAGAGTACTTCATACATATATGATCGAATGATTTATTCATTATTTCTCATTTCTTTTTTAAAGATGATGATATGTTATTTTTTCTTCACTTTAATGTAAACGACAGTTATCAGATCATCAATTATATGTTATAAATCAAATAAGATATTATTAATAATGAATTTAGGACACTAAATAACATAATCTTTCATTATATTACCATTTATTCAAAGTACAATTGAGATTATCTATTATTGATACATGTTGTCTAACAAAGAAAATTTTCAAATGTTCAATTTTAACAAAGTAATATAAAGTATTCTATACAAAGAGTTTGATAATTCTGATTATTTAAATAGATACAAGATTTAAACAATAAAAAAATCCTCACCTTAATGGAAAAAAAAAAAGAATCATACTTCTTTGTTATATCATGAAGAAACATAAAAGAATGAACTCGGATATCCGAGTAGACCATTGACATTCCAATAAATATATTCAATGAAAGAGAACAATGAGAAAATAAGAAACTGATCAGTAAAAGAATTGTTGACACAACTGGTGTCTTCAATAGAATTGAGCCGATTTGCTTCGCTTGTATTTATATATAAATATATGTATGAACAGCATAACTGATCTAATATGATATATGAATGTCATTACGACAAGCGTTACCATCATTCAATATTCACAAATGCAAAAGGCTTCGATTAATATAAAGAAGAAAAAAAAACTAGGATGAGAAAGAGAGAAACAGATAAAAAGACATGAATGAGTGAATGAAAAACAGCAGTATACAAAGGTCATGTAATATAACAACAGAAGGAGGAAATCACAAGCGAACAAAACAGAACCGGATGTGTAATACTCACATTCATTTGTTCATATATTAAGTGAAAAAGAAACATCGATAGTAAGAAATCGACATGGATAATAAATAAATTTGTATATATAAAATAATTTTGTTTTATTAAAAAGCAAAGTTTTTCTTTTTCAAGAGTAAAAGACGAAGAAAAAACTTTGGAATATGTTTACATTGTAAATGTAAGTATATATATTCAGGAGAAAAAAATTTCTATATGTATAATCGGTGAAGTGTTGTTTGCACTTACTTGATGAAACTACACAAATGTCTTTGAAATCTTATAAAATTGTTTAGCATCGACATTTAATCGATCATAAAAACAAATAAAAAGAGATAAAAGAAGAAGATTAAAAAAAAAAGAGAAAGAGACAAGATCATGATAGATGAACAGTGATGATCATCATAGTGACCTAATTTTTGATTGGATTGAACAGAATAGCAATAAAACTAAAGATAAAGAATGTAGCGCTATAGATAAATATATTGCTTTATAAAGACATCTATTGAAATCAATTAATTATTATTGAACAATGAAATAAACACAAAAATCGTTTTTCTATCCATGAAAAACGAATTACACAGAGGATATTCGTGTGTTTAAGTTTCTTCACATGATTTTAATACATCAATTGTGAAACTCATGAATAAACAGTTTGTATCAAAAGAAAACAATGAGCAATAGAAACCAAAGAACTAGGTAACCATTAGATTGAAAAAAAATTCCCAACAATAGTATCAATTTTAATATCTACACTTCGAAAAATATGCATCATGATTAATCTATTAAGTCGAGTTTTTTATGCGAATATATTTTGAATAATTCACTTGTATAAGGATATATTCTAATATAAAGCAAAGTAATACTCGTCTGCAGACTCGCTTAGCTCTTTCCTGTAGAAGTATTATTTCTGAACTGCCAACAAATTAATTATTTACATAATTTCAACAAGTGAACTGAACATTTTTTTCTCATATTTTACTATCAAGATCATCTAGACGTTCGAGTTCAGCATCCTGAGCAGACAAATTTTATGGTGAAATTGCACGATTTAACTAGAATCTATGTATCAAATTGAATATTTTTGTTGTCAAGAGAGTCAAATCATTTTCAATTTCACACTTGCAAGTAAATACGGACAAGTCTTATAGAAAAAAAATTTTATCGTTAGTAACAATCGACTTTAGATTTGCATTTCCATTCTCGATTACCTTTGGTCAAGTTTTGTGAAAGATTAATCTCTATTTTTCTCGCCTTGTTCTGCAACCAATCAGCAAAATATGGATTCATTAGCAAGTAATCATTCAAGTCATTTATTTTTGCTGAAACTCTCCTCTATACAAGACGAGAATAATATTTGAACACAATATTAAATTCAGATATTATTAGCGTAAATTTAGAGTTTTACAAGCAATACTTCGCAAAAAGACTGATTCTTTGTCAAAAAAAGAATATTCAAAGCTTCTAGAGAAAAATTTAAATTGTCTTATTTCAAATTGAACTTATAGCACTATTTTTTATTTTTAAAACTGTATAGCTGTTGTCATTCTCTAGAGAGTTTTATTAGTTATTGGAACTACACATGAATAGTTGAAGCTGGTGTATTTCATTAATTTTCTTGATTTGAAGACTATAATGAATGATTTTGTAGAAAAATTTATTAGAGAGTCTTTGTAGAATGCTTCTTTGTTGATTCTACTCATGAAAGAGTAGTGATCATCAAATCTCCATGTTAGTATAAGATTCATTAAGCTTTAATTCTAATGTATTATCGAAACAACTGATTAAAGCATGTTTCAAATCTGCAACAATTTCTTTGTTCAAAATAGTTTTTATTAATATAATTGAGCACGTTAGACGGATACAATAAACTTTAAGATCTGATTTCTATTCTCTTTTCCACAGAAAGATTTTGACAAATTAAAATTTAAATAATAGATGTCGTTAAATATTTATCGAATAAAAACAATGGAGGATGCGTAGAAATATAAGATGAATTCGATTAACCAATCTATATAATTAAATGAATCATTAAAAACCTATATTGTTTATTTCACATTTCACAAACATCGAAAGAAGTTTTCTTTTATTTTTTTAAAAATATTTATAATTTTCTATCTATTTTAAGATTGACGATATATCACATAAGAGTTTTCGAGCATGTCGAAAGTACAAAAACAACGTGTACAAACATTCGGTAGAAAAAAAACCGCTACAGCTGTAGCTGTCTGTCAACAAGGTAGACAAAATAAAAGTTAGAAAATTCTTAAAAATAATTTTTAATTAAAGGTCATGGTTCAATTCGTGTTAATGGTCGACCTTTACATCTTGTTGAACCCCAAGCACTTCGTTTTAAACTTGAAGAACCAATCTATCTCCTTGGTCGAGATAAATTTGCAAATGTTGATATACGTGTACGTGTTAAAGGTGGTGGTCGTGTTGCACAAATTTATGCTATTCGACAAGCATTAGCAAAATCACTTGTTGCTTATAATCAAAAATTTGTTGATGAAGCAACAAAAAAACAAATACGTGATATGCTCGTACAATATGATCGTACATTACTTGTTGCTGATCCCCGACGATGTGAACCAAAAAAATTTGGTGGTCCTGGTGCACGTGCCAAATACCAAAAATCATATCGTTAATTATATACATGGACTTGTTTTGTTGTTCGCTTATTGTTTGTTTTTTTTTCAAATGAGCGTACATAAAAAAGCAAAGATTATAAGAATATAACGATACAAGACGAAATAAAAAAAAAACAGCTCGATCCGTCAGTCATATAGAAGTTATTTAATATTTACTAAAAAATTATAATTAAATTGATTTTAAAATTTAAAAATATTCTAATATTTGCGACTTATATTATGTATGTCATAGTAAATTTTATGATTTACTATATATGTACTTATTTTAATTGAACAGAATTAATTGAACTAAATCTTTTTTGTTCTTTATGAAAAAGATTTGTACTTTTATAAAGTCTAATTTCATTATTTGACAATTACAATATTTTTCTTTAAGTATACTGCAATTGAATCTGTATATTTTTATGTATTTTATCTGTCGATATTCTATTGAACGTGAAACAATTCTTGATAAATGAATATCTTTACGATGAGAATAAAATTTGTAGTTAAATAACAATTATTTCATTATATTCTGTCTAATTATCTTCTTTTAATAGAACACAATAAATTACTTAATGTATGATTCAAATGATTTAAAAGATACAGAATTGAAAGAAAACTTTTTCATTATACTATCGTAAACAAATATTATTACATAACATAACTCATTCTTTCTATTCACTATATTCATCTTATTTAATTCTTTATACACTTAAATGTATTATAATCATTAGTTTTTGTTAGATTTTATAAAAACTACGTATTTTAAATTGATAAAAGAATATTTTTTGTTTTTAGATGTGTTCAAATAAACGTAAATCATATCCTCCAACAAAATCTAATCTTCATCTATTCTTTGGACCAAGTACAATAAAAAAACATAAAAAACAACATGATCAATCATTATTTACATATCCATTTATTGATCCATATCCATTAGCATCATTTAATCTTCAAATAAATACAAAAGAACGTCGAATTATAAATGATAAACCTGATTTAGATCTTATTTATATAACATCATTTATTCCATCCCCATGTGACATGTCTTTATATACACATCTTCTTAATATACTTCCATGGTATCGTGTTGAATATTCCAAACAAACAGATCGATTAGTTCAAATAATAACACCACGTTATACAACTGTATTTGGTATCGATGATACACAACAAACAAACGATAAATACAATCGAATTCCACGTGATATTCCACCAATACTTAATGAACTTAAACAAAATATTGAAAATATAACAAATGATAAATATAATTTTGTTTTGGTTAATTTTTATGCTAATGGTCAAGATTCAATTGCATTTCATAGTGATGATGAACATTGGTTAGGTAATCAACCATGTATTGCATCATTATCATTAGGTGCTGAAAGAGATTTTCATATGAAAAATAAATTAAATGAAAATCTTAAACAAAATTTTGTTCTTAATTCAGGTGATTTAATTATAATGCGTGGTCAAACTCAACATGCATGGTTACATTCAGTACCAAAACGAATATCACAATTATCTGGAAGAATTAATATTACTTTTCGTCGAAGTTATCTACCTGACGGTACAAATAATTATTACAAGTAAATTATAATAAAGAATTGATTAATTCTTTTTTATTTTTGAATATTATTATTTATGATAATTTAGATATAATGTTGGTGATGGTCCAATGTATCGATATATTAATGGACAAATGATCAAATATGACAGCGATTAATTTATGGATTCTTTTTTTAAAATTTTTTGTATAGTTTGATGTTATTTGTGTGTGTATATAAACTTTATCTTTGATTATCTAGTAGAATTAAATAAATATTTGAAGAATGAATAAAAATATCTCTATATATGGATCATTTGAAAAGTTGATGTTCGTATAGTTTCTCAAAATATTATCACAAAATGTCAAATCATTTTTTTATTTTCATTTAAAACAATAACTGAAACAGTTTCGTTTGAAAAAATATTCATTATTAGATTATTGACATTTTTAGATTTTATTTGATTGAGAATCAGTTTTAACATGAAAACTTTTTATAATAATTATATTTTGAAATGATAATGATAGAATTATGATTTATATGATAAATACTAGTAAATACAATAATCTGTTTATTTATCATATTAATATTAATACAGTTGTATTCAAAACGAAACTTGCACAACTTGTTATGCAAGTATATCCTTTTATACATGTCACTCTCAAGAGGTTTCGTATAGTAATTAATAGCCCATGGCAAGTACTATCTAATACTGTATTTCAATATTTTATGTGGTGTTTGCCTTTGGAAGAGAAAAAAGCATCATTTTTTTTATAGACATAACAAAATTTTTTACAACATTAATTTTAGTATGTTTAAATTCATCAATGATTTTGGGTTTTCTTCTTCGATCTTGTATCTTGTAATCCGCCAGCTATTTTCTATACAATGACAACTTCAATAATTGTAGTACATGATTGTTGAGGAATTGAATAATGATATGACTTATATATTTGAAGCCATTTTCATGTCGTAAACATCAGTTTTAACAAGAACATTTAGAGAATTGATAGATGGCCACAAGAACTGAAGGTTCTCATATAATCTTTTTTGCCTATAAGACTTCCAGGAACTATCTATACTGATCATTTTGGTAAAAAAGATATTTAAATTTGATAAATAACCAATGATGCTAGAATAAAAATTTTGAAAAATGTAATAGCTCTAACGACAGATCTGAAACTTATAGCGATTTATGTGACCCAATATCATCTATATTACCTAAGTAGTATGTCGTATTAACCACTCATATATTCTATTAATTTTCATTGTTAAAAAATCTTGGTACTGTATAAATATAAAATAACAATTATCGCTGTATGTACCCGCTGTTCAGTTCTACGCATTTACTCCAATTCATTATCTGCAGTTAATTATTCAATTAAGACAAATAATTAATCGAATTCTTTTCATTCAAATAGCCTCAATATGGTTTCCTTGGAAAAGATGGTGATCGTGATTTGAGTTATAGTACGTTTATTGCTGGTATTCCAACTGTTTTACTCTTTGGTGATGATTCACAACACTTTTAATAAGGTTTTCTTTTGTTTAATTTAATAAACTTTATTGTATTTTGATTATTAAATGAAGTGAAATCTCAGTTGATATTTTATCTTTATATATACGAAATCGAATTCTATCAAATAACTCATATATATATCTGTACGAAAATAAAATATTGTTAAATAATATCTCTAAATTAACTAGATACAAATCTCAATAGACATTTTTCTCGTTTTCTATTCATAAAAAGAATTGTTTTATACACCAAAAGATAGAGAATTTGGAGCTTTATAAAACTGTGTTCTTCTTAGGCCTAGATGTATTGTCGTTAAAGAAAACGAAAATACAAAATAAACATAATCGAAAACATACACTGCGGGGTTGGCTTCGATCTATTAATGATTATATACTTATAGGAAGATTTTAGTTCATTGATTGATTAAATTCATGCACTATAGAAAAGTTCATCGAATGGCAGTCTGAAGTATTTTGTAGACGACGCTGTTTAACAACACAGTGGAAAAAATGTTTCCTATTTCAACGTTACGTTCTGTCAAATTTTTTTACATTTCACTCTGAACTGTTTCATGGTAGTACATAGATCTAAATCAAACGCCGCTATATAAGATCGAGATTCTGTATTTTTTTAATATATAGAAAAATTTTTGTTGTGATTAGAAGATGATAGCGATGCAATACATTTGGTGTCACTTTTCTAGTCCACAACATTTTAGTGGAAAGAACATTTTTTCGACTATATTATTAAACACTGTCGCATACAAAATATTTCAGATTGTCATTCGATGAACTTTTCTATAGTGCATGAATTTAATCAATCAATGAACTAAAATCTTCCTGTAGGTATATAATCATTAATAGATTGAAGTCAACACCACAGTGTATATTTTCGATTATATTTATTTTGTATTTTAGTTTTCTTTAACGACAATACATTTAGGCCTAAGAAGAACATAGTTTTATAAAGCTTCAAATTCTCTATCTTTTGGTATATAAAATAATACTTTTTATAAATACAAAAAGAGGGAAAATGTCGATTGAGATCTAGTGCAATTTAATCTGGTCCACCGGTTATAAAATTAAAAAAATCTCATTTTATCAATGGATTTATGTAATTGATTCTATATGTTATTTATCATATAAGAAAAAGATATATAGTGCTTTTCTTAAGTTGCAAGGATTAAAAATAAAGATATAGGCTATAACGAAATTATATGTCGTTTATTCCTTTTTCATACGTAAATAATCAAAGAAAAAATAAAAATCATGTTTGAAATTTTATTTTTCCATTATTATTAACAAACCCAATCGGCACCTGGACATGAAGCTGCACATTGTGAATACCATTTGCTACGTACATAGCAACGAAGACCTTCTGCACAACGAGCTAAACCAACATAACCCTCACCTATAAGACATGAATTTATTATAATATATAATCATACATATTGTTTCGCTCAATTCATACCTCCGCATTGTTCATTTAATTCAGCAACATCTGTTTCACAGGTCCAGGTTGATGGACAAAATGGACGACATTCAGAGTATAGGGCATTATTTCGAAAACATCCTGTTCCAGTAGGACAGATTGCATTTCCAACATCATTACATTTTGCATAAGCAGATAATATGACTGGACCAGCGACAGAAGTTGTTGCAGGAATTAATGCACCACATGCCCAACCTAATTACATAAAAGAAAACAAAACGACACATTTATAAACATATCAAAACAGAATATATTCTTACCTGCTGGACAATCATGAGTTGGTCGACACTAGAATAATTGAAATTGAAATTTATTAAAAAGAATCAAACATAATAATTACTTACTTGAGAATAATAAGCACTTCGTGCATAACAAGTAAAACCATTTGCACATACAGTTGAACCAACCCAGCCTTCGCCTCCACATTGATCCCATCCAGCGGCAACTGTAGATCCTGGTACTAATGCAATATAATTTTCACATTCCCAACCAACATTTCTTGGACAACTATATTGACATGATGAATACCATTTATTTCGACGAAAACATGTTAGACCAGGATTACATGGAAATGTACCATAACCTTCACCAGCACATTGTTCATAGATGCCAACTGAATAGGCAATATTAATGATTGCAGCTAATAATGTTAATTTGATTAACAATGCAGATGCCATATTGATGCTATTCAATATTTCGAATTATAACCTTCATTCAACTGGTTTTAGAAATGTGTTATATACTAAGGATATTAAGCTATTTGATCTCTTGTTTTTGTCACTCTTATATGACAGAAAATGTGCTTACTGATCCTTTTTGATAATAAATAGTCTATTAAGCTATCAAATTTCGTTTGAATTAGGAAAGTAAATACAATATTAATTTAAAAATTTATACTTTCACAACACTAAAATATTTATATTTATCTTTATTTTTCATAAAAATTTTACAGATCTTAAAAATTACTGGTATAGATATTATAAATAAAAAACAAAAAAAATTCATTATATTATTCATAATTTTATTTAAACTCTTTTTTAATATTAATAATTCTATATACTAAAGAATATAATCATTTATGGTATGTAAATCTATCGATTTAGATTAGATTTATGTACTTGATAGATAAAATAATAATTATTAGTATGGAAAAAGAATCAATATAAGAAAATATCTATAAAAACAAAAGAAATCTTTTTTTATCTCTATTATTCATGAAAGTATTATATTAATACGATATTTTCTCTATCATGATCTGACTGATTGACAAATAATCCTTGTCTGAGCATAATGGAAGAAATCGATAAATGTGATGATATAATGACCTTTACTTCAATCTTGAAGATATACAGGACTAATCTGTCTTATTTGTTCTATGTCGTTATTTACACGTCTCGTTTAGCACATGCTTGTTTTCATGCATTTCCTTCTATCATATCAACAAATGAATAGACGCTTTATTTCTGAGTATGTATATTTATAAACTAGTCTCAACTAATTGATGGCAATCATTTGGTTCTGTGAATAAATAAAAAAAAAAGAAATCATTATTGTCTATCGCACGTTATCCTCATTCTGAGAAAAATTATGCTCATTTGTCACATGTATATTTCTCTTTTTTTTGTTTCTGAGGTCATATCCTTGAGCAAGAAACATCCCTCC
>JAJEKB010021039.1:0-20168 GCA_022393335.1 Macrotrachela quadricornifera
TTTTGGAAATATTTTCTATATAGATCGAATATCAGAATCTACTCAACAAATTCAAGAAATTGATGTTGCTCAAGCTGATCAAAGTGATAGGTCTGTTAGACATATATATATATATATATTTCTTATGATTATTTTATTTAGTTGGGAAACTGATGATGAAGGAGATTTTTATTCTAATGATTTATCAGATCAAGATAATGATGAAGATCTTCTTGATTCAGGTTTATCAAAATATTTAATTGAATGTTATCCAACAACAACTGCTGATGAAGTATCTCTTATTGGTCGTATATGTGATATTTGTCTTAATGAATATAAATCAAATGATAAACTACGTACAATACCATGTCTACATAGATTTCATTGCAAATGTATTGATAAATGGTTAAAGGTTATAAATTTTTATTTTTTGTATATAAAATAATTTTTATAATAATTTATATTTTAGAAAAATTCAAAATGTCCGATGTGTCGAAGTGACTTACGAAAATCAGAATGGTATCCAGACTGAATCATCATACATTCTTTTTTTTTCTATTGTTATACTAAAATGTTCTTGTTTTTGTTTTTTTATGATAAGTGATCATATATAAATCATTGATTACATAAATATTCTTTTCAGATTATAGAATGACAGATTTATATATATATAAAACACAATGAATGATTTTTCTGAAAATAGAATTCTTTTAAAAAATTTATTTAAATATGATTAATTTAGAATTTATTGAACAGATTTATGTAAAATATATAAATCTTTTAAAAATAATCAGATTTTATAAGATAATTTATACGATTTACTTGTAAAATATTTAAATTTGATAGATTTTATTGGTATTGATAATATATACATAAAAAAAAACTTATTCATTAATGAAACATAAATCTTATTTATCATTCAATTGATTTATTTTCCAATGATATATTATTAATTGATTAAAGTCTAGGACAAAGAATATTAATTAACAACGAAATTTCAAATACGTTCTGATAATTTCTTGTTATTTGAATTTTATTAGTTTTCTAATCGAATTGTATTCGAACGAAATCAAAATATTACTAAATTCATATTTAAATGTTATCATTCGCTTCGCAATAAAGAATGACTATATATAACTATTCGTATTTTATCAAGTATTAAAGTCTATTGTTATAAAATGAATAAAAGCAAATATTTGCCATTGAATAAATGTTACCATGTTTTATTTTTCTTAAGATTTTTTTTCCCTTGATTTAAATAATATATAAGAAAAAAAAACGGATTAAATGATTTTAATTACATGTGCTTTTATTGATTGTATTTATGTGTATATTATTGTCATCAAGATATTTTTTCATTGATGGAAACTCAATAAGAATCAACAATCAATCTTGAAAGATGTCATGCACAATTATCAGAACTATCAGCAGTATAATTAGTGGATAATAGTATAAGTCGATGTAGAAAATATTCAACATACATCACTATTTAATAATAATATAAAAATTGTTGATATTCAAATAGCAAGTATAATTTCAATAGATGAACTAGTAGTTTATTCAGGTATGAAAATTTCGTTATTGCATTTTCTATACTTGTTTTTTAATTAAAAATACATTCTAATCTTATTGAATCTATGCTTATCTTGTTGTTTTTGATTTTTCTTTCTTTTCTTTTATTATATTGTACATTAATGTCGAGTGAAACACGTATCTCGTTTTGAAATATCAGATTACTGAATTACTTGATTCTTTCAAGGTTTTTTTCCTTTTTTTTTTTGCAATCAGTTATTTTTTTTTTATCTTACTCTCTCTCTCTTTATCTATCCTTACCACCAACACTTGTCGTTTTTTTTTATGCGTTTGATATTATAAAATTTGTAGACTGGATTTCTTTTTTTTTTTTTTGTTTCTTTCTCTTGTTCTTCTTCTTCTCTTTTTTTTCTTCTTATTCTCTAGTTTAATGCTGCTACCACATCATCATCACAGTTCTTCGCTTCGCTATTGATAAAAACACTTTGGTATGTGATGGTGGCTTTTTTCGCTTTGCTATTGCGAGTAGTGTCGAGCAGCACAAGCAAAAAACTAGTGTGTGCGCGCGAAGATTGGTCGTCTTTGTTGCCGTCGAATGCGCACTCTTCTTGGTAGTAGAACACAGAACACAAGGAATGCGAGACGCTTTAGTAGTGTCTTAGCAATGATGTAAATCGTCGTGTGTATATGTGGGAGACGACTGCACTTGCGCATCAGTTTGACTGTCTTTCACATATGTTTAGTTCTGCATTATCATCTCCATATCGTCATTTGTTGGCAAGACGAACAATAATAGCAATGATTCTATCTGGTATGACATGATCGTATGTTTCCTACGTTTTTTTTCTTTTGCCATTTCTTGTTCTTGCCATTTCTATTGGCAATAGACAGTAACAGACTGAGATATATAGACAGATAGACAAGCAAAAATAAACTGTCATCATTATTGAATAGAGAATATACAATATTTCTTTAATTATCCGAAAAAAACGATTTACATGACAATCATATTGATATTCTTCTCTTGTCTTGTGAATTGACATAAAACTTTTTGTTTTTGTCTAGAATAGTTATTTATATAAAAAAAAAACATTTTATGGACGATATTTATTGATTAAGGTAAGTGCAAAAGTAATTTTGCGGTTTTTTTTGTCTTTTAAATATTTTAAGTGAGATGTTTGCATTTGTAAAGAATGAAAGAAAAGATATTTACACTCATTGTTGAAATAGTAGATAGAAAAGTTTACTATTCTTTAAGCCATGATATAATTATCATCTACGCGAGCAAATAGAGAATATTATTATTTTTTTCTATGTGTTATATTAAGTTATTTTAGTATTGATTGATTAAATAGATGGTAGACGTAACTATCAATAAGTGATAAAATAAAAAAAGTAAAAATAAGGCGTCAATCATGATCTATCAATTGATAGATATTTATTGTTTATTTTGAGTACATAAATTTCTCTTTTATCGTTCTATCTCCGTTACAATAGCATAAAGAAGAGGATCAAAAGTCATTTAAGAAGAAGAAGAAAAAAAATCTTGTTTTCTCTCTCTCTCTCTCTTTTGCTGCATCGTTTTTTTTTTTCTTTCGTTGTCGAATATGATGACTTTCGATCGAGAACAAGACTCTACTTCCTTTATTCTCCGAGCAAGATGCTTGCACGTTTATGAGTCGAAGAAATGACATATGCGTGTTGATGCATGAGTTTGCCTCGTATTCTCTTCGTTTTTTTTTGCCGACATTTATCATTATAGAGACGCATTTGTTTGTCCTGGAGAAGGTAAAATTGACTACATACATGAAATAAACATATGAAAAGATCGAAAACTTGTACGCATATCAGAAGCATAGGCCATTAAAATAAAAATGACTATGATAAAGATCATAAAATCAACACGAGCGTGGTGTATTTTATGGCCAATATTACTTTTCAACGATAAAAAAAAAGCAAAGAAAATGCCTTAAAAGTTTTTCTTTATTATCATAAATATTTGAATTTATTCGATGAATAAAATGCTATAAAAAAATATTTTTATATTCGTAATTAACCAATATTGTTCTCTTTTTACTATTCTTTATATTTACTATATTAGTATTAATAAGAATCGAATAAAGAATTAGTTTAATTAAAGAAATGTTCGTTAGAAAAATAAGAATAGGTCAATTGCTTGAATTTTTCTTTCTTTTTATTTCCGTAATAACGTAAATAGTAGAAGAAAACAGATCATTCGATAAATCGCGCGTGCGCACACTCTTCAGTTTTTTTTTTTTGTGATAATGATCAATCCAACTGAGAAAAACAAGTACGATCAATTGTTTGCTTTCAGTTATATATGTTGGTATTATCTTTACCTTGAATTTTGAGGAATATTTATTAATTAAAAGTATAACAAAAAAATGAGAACATTTGTATGATAAAAAATAACGATGTAGAGAATTTTATATCAGCTTTAGTCTTTTATATAATGACGTCATTTGTGAGTTTTTTTTTCCGCTTACAGTAGAATAAACTCTAGAATAGTTCTCAACAGTTTCTTTCTTTTTTTTGCTTTCGTCGTTTGCATGCGACCGATTGCATTAACAATACCATCATCTCAAATCAGTAACGAAAGAAAAGAATATATTATTTCTTTCTTTTTTTTTTTTTATTATAGATTATTTTGTCTTATCAAATATTTTTTAGATCTCGGTCATTTATTAAGATCGAGTCATAGCCTTTCTTTTTTTATAATTATATATTTTTATCTCAATGAATTATGGTAAGATTTAATAATATTATATTTATATATTGAAGAATTTGTTTTATTTTTTTGAATTCTTTTAGACTGACGAGAAGAAACCGAAAGCAGGAAAAAAAGCTGAAAATGATCTTGATGATCTTAAACGTGAACTTGAAATTGTAATATATATATATAGATATATTTTTAATTTAATATATAAATAATATTTATATATTTATTTTATAGGATGATCATATAATTTCAGTTGATGAACTTTATCGAAGATATGGTACTCATCCAGAAAGAGTAAAATAAATAAATTGAAATTAAATTCATTTATTTTGTCTATATATATATATATATATAAATAGGGTTTAACAGATGCAAAAGCAGCTGAAGTCTTTGCACGAGATGGTCCAAATGCATTAACACCACCAAAAACAACACCTGAATGGATTAAATTTTGTCGACAAATGTTTGGTGGTTTTGCTATGTTATTGTGGCTTGGTGCTGTTCTATGTTTTATTGCACATGGTATTAGTGTTGCAACTTATGAAGAAGCACCAAATGATAATGTAAATATATATATATAAGAAAATTTTCGTTCATTTGTTTTTGTTTTCTTCTTCTTTTGTTAATTATATAGCTTTGGCTTGGTGTTGCATTAACTGTAGTCGTAGTTATTACAGGTTGCTTTTCGTATTTTCAAGAAGCAAAAAGTTCGAAAATTATGGAATCATTTAAAAATATGTAAGTTATTTAAAATAAATTTTTTAAAATCTATTTTATTTATTTTAGGGTACCACCTGTACGTATGATGAAGAATTTCCATATATATATATAGTAGAAAAAAAAACATTTATTTTTTTCCTTATAGCAAGCATTAGCAATTCGTAATGGTGAAAAACGAAATTTAAAAGCTGAAGATTTAGTTGTTGGTGATCTTGTTGAAGTTAAATTTGGTGATCGTGTACCAGCTGATATTCGGATAATTAGATCTCAAGGTTTTAAAGTTGATAATTCATCATTAACTGGAGAATCTGAACCACAATCACGTGGACCGGAATATACTAATGAAAATCCACTTGAAACAAAAAATTTGGCTTTTTTTAGTACATTTGCTGTTGAAGGTTAAATTGAAAAAGTTTTTTTATTTTTAAAATAAAATATTTTTTTTATTTTAGGTACATGTCTTGGATTAGTCGTATCAACTGGTGATCGAACTGTTATGGGTCGTATCGCTAATTTAGCTTCAAGTATAATAAATATAATTAAATGATGTTTTTTTTGTAAAATAAAATATTTTGTTTAGATCTACAAACGGGAGAAACACCAATAGCACGTGAAATAGGTCACTTTATTCATATTATTACTGGTGTTGCTGTTTTTCTTGGTGTTTCATTTTTTGTTATTGCTTTCATTCTTGGTTATCCATGGCTTGAAGCAGTCATCTTTTTAATTGGTATTATTGTAGCTAATGTACCTGAAGGTCTTCTTGCTACTGTAACTGTGAGTTTTGTTTTGTTTTTTTATTTATTTGAAAAGTTTTTATAAATAATTATACTTATAATTAATTTAGGTATGTTTAACATTAACAGCAAAGCGTATGGCAAAGAAAAATTGTCTTGTTAAAAATTTGGAAGCTGTAGAAACACTTGGTTCAACATCAACTATTTGTTCGGATAAAACTGGTACATTAACACAAAATCGTATGACAGTTGCACATATGTGGTTTGATAATCGAATTGTTGAAGCTGATACAACTGAAAATCAACAAAGTAGAAAATTTTTTTTTTTCTTTATATTTATTTATTTTTTCTTATTTAAAATTAAGATGCTACATATGATAAAAGTGCACCAGGATGGGTAAATAAATCAAATAAAATTTTCTAAATAATAATTTTGTTTTTTTTCTTTCTTTTATAGCTTGCACTTAGTCGTTGTGCAATGTTATGTAATCGTGCTGATTTTAAACAAGATCAAGAAAATTTAAAGAAACCTGTACTTCAAAGAGAATGTAATGGTGATGCATCTGAATCAGCTTTACTTAAATGTGTAGAATTATCTGTAAGATATATATAAATCAATAAAAAAACATAAAAATTTTGATTTATTTATTTATTTTTATTTAGATTGGTAATGTTATTAAATTTCGTGAAGAAAATCGAAAAATTTGTGAAATTCCATTTAATTCAACAAATAAATATCAAGTATCAATACATGAAACACAAGATAATGATGATCGAAATTTATTAGTTATGAAAGGTGCACCTGAACGTATACTTGAACGATGTTCAACAATATATATTGATGGAACAGATATTGAATTAAATGATTGTAAGACAAAAGAAAATGAATAATGTTTTTTTCTTAATCTAAAAAATTCTTTTTTTTTGTTGTTTAGATTGGAAAGCTGCTTTTAATCGTTCTTATCTTGAATTAGGTGGTCTTGGTGAACGTGTCTTAGGTTTTTGTGATATACGTTTACCCATTAATGAATATCCACGCGGTTATGCATTTGATTCAGATGAAGTTAATTTTCCTGTAACAAATTTACGATTTCTTGGTCTTATGTCTATGATTGATCCACCACGTGCTGCTGTACCTGAAGCGTATGTTATTAAATAATAAGGAAAAAAAAAACGTTTAAAATTTAATATAAAATTATTTTCTAGTGTTGCTAAATGTCGTTCAGCTGGTATTAAAGTTATTATGGTTACTGGTGATCATCCTATAACAGCAAAAGCTATTGCAAAAGCTGTTGGTATTATTTCTGAAGGACAAGAAACAGTTGAAGATATAGCACAACGTTTAAATATTCCTGTTGAACAAGTTAATGCAGCTGATGCTAAAGCATGTGTTGTACATGGTAATGATTTAAAGACTATGTCACCACTTGAAATTGATGCATTATTACGAGATCATCCAGAAATTGTCTTTGCACGTACATCACCACAACAAAAACTAATTATTGTTGAAGGTTGTCAACGTCAAGGTGCAATTGTTGCTGTTACAGGTGATGGTGTTAATGATTCACCAGCATTAAAAAAAGCTGATATTGGTGTTGCTATGGGTATTGCTGGTTCTGATGTTAGTAAACAAGCAGCGGATATGATTTTACTTGATGATAATTTTGCATCAATTGTTACAGGTGTTGAAGAAGGACGTTTAATATTTGATAATTTAAAAAAATCTATTGCTTATACATTAACATCAAATATACCAGAAATTACACCATTTTTAATGTATCTTATTACAGATATTCCATTACCACTTGGTACAATTACCATTTTATGTATTGATTTGGGTACAGATATGGTACCGGCTATATCATTAGCTTATGAAAAAGCGGAAACAGATATTATGAAACGACGGCCACGAGATCCATTACATGATCGACTTGTTAATGAACGGTAAAATTGAATAAAAGAAACTTTTTTTTAAAATCTTTCTATTTTTTTATTTTTGTTTTAGTTTAATTTCAATGGCTTATGGTCAAATTGGTATGATTCAAGCATCAGCTGGATTTTTTGTTTATTTAGTAATTATGGCTGAAAATGGTTTTTGGCCAAGTCGTTTACTTGGTTTACGTAAATCATGGGAATCAAAAACACTTAATGATCTTGAAGATTCATATGGTCAAGAATGGGTAATATGAAGTTTTTTTAAAAGAAAAATTTGAATATAGTTTTATTTTAGACATATCATCAACGTAAAACACTTGAATATACATGTCATACTGCCTTTTTTGTTTCCATTGTCGTTGTGCAATGGGCTGATTTAATTATATGTAAAACAAGACGAAATTCATTATTTCATCAAGGCATGACGTAAGTATAATTAATTTTTTTTTGTTCATGAATATAAAAATCTTCTTTTTTTGCCATTTTTAATAGCAATTGGATGCTTAACTTTGGTTTAGTTTTTGAAACAGTATTAGCTGCTGCTCTATGTTATACACCTTATCTTGATAAAGGTCTTAATATGTTCCCACTTAAGTAAGGAAAAAATTAAAAAGAAAAATTTTGTTTTAACATAATTAATTTAGATTTCTATGGTGGTTACCTGCTATGCCATTTTCATTAGCAATTTTTATTTATGATGAAGTACGAAAATTTCTTATACGTAAAAATCCAGGTGGTTGGGTTGAAATAGAAACATACTATTAATATGCGTGTGTGTAACAGTCTTTATTTCTTTTTAATATTAGACCAATTCTCAGTATCTTTCTTTCTTTTTTTTCTTTCTTTTTTTTTGTCTTTGTTTATCTAATTGTATGTAATGAACAGTCCGTGCATATTCCATATAAGTGTATTCAAATGCACGTGTTTTCGTTGCTTTATAGTCATTAGCAAAAAAAATGTCTGTATGAGTATTATATTCGTTGTTTATTTTTTCGTTTCTTATACTTTCTTTTTTGATAGTTTATTTTGCACACACATTCTAGCTAACCTATTGAAGAGTATTTGGCATTATTATTCAAAAAGAATCTTGTGTATTGAATAGAAGAGTATTTTCAATGTTTTTTTTCTTTTTCTTATTTGAATGTAACTGTTTCTTTGATTATTTTTTTTTTCTTAAAATTTAATTTGTGCACTGCAATATACCAACTATACTTGATCCGTATCCTACACTCAGATATGCGTCCAGTAGTCCCGCGCTATCAGGTGTCCATTTGTGCAGTGTCTTTCTTTTTAATTGTCAGTCTCTTTTTGATTATCTAATTTTTTTTTGCTTCTCTTTTCTTTTTGCAACAATATATGTGCATGTCCTTGCTTGGTGGTCTTGGACAAAATTCCTTTTTCTCTTCTTTTTTTTTTTTTTTTTTTTACAGTTCATTTTTTTTCTAATTCGTCTTCTATCTTTTTCTTTCCTCTTCGTTTATTTTCGCATTAAAAATTTAAAATACTCTGATCTAAATGAATTTAGTGATCAAGATAAAATGAAAGATTATAGACTTTTTCTATTTGTAATATTTATAGAATAGGAAGACAATTTCACATATGATATGTTGATGAATAATTAATAGGAAGTTGTGCAACGATTTTAACGGACCTAAAACAATTGTAGCTGAAACTATGAAAATATCAAATCTGTCTTGAGAAATCTGAATTTGATGAGATTTGACATTAAAGATTCTAGTAGATTTGTATAATAGTGCCTTACTTAAATAATAAAGTGCTTCATTCCTTTAACATTTTAAAGAATCAAAATTTCTGAAAGTAGAAGCACAAACTTTCGCATCTGTTTGATGACTTAATGGGTTCGAGGTGTTTTTGAAATCATCGAACTCTAACTGTCAGTGTGTGTTTTTGGTTCCGAACATTGTGAAAACTGAGTTTCTAAGGTTGAATCCAAGGGATGAAGATTCAAAAGTTTCAATGTCAAGGTATTTCTTGTCGTTTACTCTTCTATTTCTCTGTTCAGATTCGGATCTAAATGCAGACTTGATCTGTAGTTAAATCTGTTTATAGACCTGTAGTAACACTTGAATTTGAGTTCGGCTCTGAAAGAATCTCATGTTTTCATAATTTTGAATTCAAATCATTGGTCATAATCTTTAAATGCTGCTTTAAAAGACATTCCGATAATCATTAATTACTACAAGATAATTCAATTAATTGCAATTTTATACAGAATTTTTGAAAAGGTGAAATAATGTAATGAATATTGATGTACTTCTTATTCTTATTTAAACAATATATGCTGTTATCAGAATAATTTGCTTTTTTCTCAAATACTATTACTATTTTTATATGTTTTTATCTCATTGATTACATGCTGTATTACTTGAATACATATACTACAGTTAGTAATATTAATAAATATTGATACAAGTTATATCGATCATGAATATGCAAAAGTGAGGAACCAGAATGATCACCACGGGAGTGCTCGAGTTATGGTATAGGCGTGATTCATGACATGACTATATCGACACATTCCTATCCATTCATATTTTCCTTCTTTGTTTCATATTACGCAATACTGTGGAGTTTAACACTCCCATGCTGATCGCTCACTGACCCGTTCATCTAACCAAACGAGAATGATTGATCTTCTGTAGGATAGCCCAGTTAACGAAAGAATTTCGATCTTTTCTGTGTTATACAACAGGAGTTAATAGTAAAAACTTTACATGAAAACTATAAAAATAAATGTGTTATCTAAGTTTTTCTATTGGTCGTATTGATATTAAAATCAAAGTAAAACTTCTTTCTTCTTGAATTACCTATGTCTAATCACTTCTTTTTCCATAATTGAAACCAAAAACTAATAATTCTATATGGTCTACTAAAGTAGAACTTTTTAGATTGAGCAGTGAAGCCTATCTTAGTTGTAAGAAATTTGATTTCTTGATATCTAACGAATGGTTCGATTTACCAACTTCATTAAAGGCTTTTTTCAATATTCGATATAGAATAAACATTTCTGCAGCGATTCATACATATTTGATCATAAAGTAACAAGTCTGTGTTTAGTAAAAATGTCACATGACCTTATATTTCCAAAACTATTGAGTAAGACGATATGCTTTAGTCCTTAATCATCACTTTGGTTTGTCACGGTGCGTAGATTAGTATTTTTCCTAAACTAAATCAAGCTCGAATTTCTATTACTTATGCAGCAAGGAAATAAGAAGTGTCTAACAAAACAATCATCTGTTTTCTATTTTACAAACCCAAAAAAAAATTAAGGTTATCACCCTCAAGAATTTTTAATACGAATCACAGAATAACTTAATCAGTCCATCACATTAACTGATTTTCTCAGAAAAAATGCTCTTCGATAAACTTTGGAGGACTTGAAAATCGTTCATATTCTTTAAATTGAGATAGGCAATCTCTACCTGATTCGTGAAGCATTAAACGATAGCTTTTAGCGCTGATTTTGAGAGCAGAATGGTAGCCATAAATGAAATTAATCTGTAATACTAGCTTCTATTATTAACTTTCTACCATAATTAAAATGCGACCTTAATGGTGTGAAGATATTGTATTTCAGTCATTTGTTAGTTGATTTGCTCTTGATTAGGGGGGGGGGGGGGGAATTATCGTTACCTTACCACTTACTGGGTAACTGGATAATGGAAAATTTGTGGACCATTGCTGTTCATTTATACATCCAACTTTTATTATTTTTCAAGACTTATCCTACAAAGGTACCCATAGGTCCTCAAATCTTACCTTATGGTAGCATTCATGGCTCCTTATACCGTATCTAATAAGAGCACGCATAATCATCAAGTCCTATCTTATTGGGATATCCATAGGTATTTATACCCCATCGTTTACAGAACCTCATAGGTCCCTATCCATTATGTTATAGGAGGATCGATAGGTCTTCAAGTCTAGAGGAGGGAAGTTACCGTTATGTTATTAAGTAAATGCTAATGGCCAATAAATCCTTTACCAGTAATGGTAAATGCCGTTACTCCGTAACGGTAACTTGTAACGAGAAATATCTAATTCCATGCAAAAAAGTCTATTTCTCTGAAAAATAATAATATTTTATCAAGTTCGATTCAAGGAAGTTAAAGTCCACAAATGAAAATCGCGAGACAAATATTTGGAATTTTATCTATTTGAGAGGCCCACTACAAAAAACTGTCATTATTCGAGGAAACTTTTTCTTCCCTATTATCAAGACAAAACATATTGTTGTTCAGATCATATCAAAGAGAATTTTCTATAATCCTATAATCGGGCCGAACAACATTATGTTTTGTCTTGATAATATAGAAAAAAACTCTCGTGAAATCTGATTGATTGATAGGCTTTTAATATTCATCAATCAAATTTCAGTACCTATTTTGTCTTTTATTATAAGGACAAAACGTAATATTATTCGGACTGTCTTAAGAATAGTGGATAACCAGCTTAGTTGAATCTGATTGGCGGACAGAATAAGACTCTCAACCAAACAGATTTCAGCAGGATTTGTTTTGGTATTATAAGGACAAAATATAGTGTTGCTAGAGTCGATCATAGGATTACGTAGGATCCTCTTTCATATGACTCAGATGAAACTATGTTTTGTCTTTACAATAGTGAAGAAAAAATTTTCTTGAATAATGGTCCTCTTGTAGTGGACCTCTCAAGTCAGTAAAACTGCAGAAGTCATCTTGCGATTCATATTCATGAACTTTAACATTCTTTGATGAGATTTGATAAAATATTATTATTTCGCAGAAATACTCTTTCTTTCATGGAATTAGAGATTTCCCGTTACAAGTTGCCGTTGCAAAATAATGGCGGTCACGATAACTGATAACGGGCTACGGATTCGTTATCCGTTACTCAGTAGCTGAGTAGTAATGGTAACGAATCTGGGACACTTGCCCACAGAACGCTTGCTCATCAGACAGATGCCTGTCGGACTAGTGCCCGCTAGACAGATGCTCGCTTATACAAGAGGTTAAAAATCAGCTGCTTTTCTATGTTTTGAAAATAACATCACTTTTTATTTACTTATAAATCATTGAAGATTAACTAAGGAACAAGTAATGCTCATCTGTAGACTTGCTTAGCTCTTTCTCGTAGAAGTATTATTTCTAAACTGTTAACAGATTGCTTATTTACGTGGTTCTACGATTCGAAATCAACACATTCACACTGCATTATTCTGTCAAGTGCATCTATCTACACACGCGAGTTTAGCATTCTGAGCAGAAAGTTGGGTTGATTTTCTTGCAACACTATGATGAGATTAGTAAATTTTATTTTTTTTTTAAATATTCATAGTTAATAACCAAGTCATAATGAAGAACTAATTAATCAATAAAAACTGACTCCAGATTCTGATTCCTTGCCCTGAATTACTTTTTGATCAAGTTTTGTGGAAGAAGTTAATAAGTAATAATTATTTAATTATTTATTAATTAATAAAAACTGATCTTAGATTCAGATTCTCCACCCTCGATTATCCTTTGGTCAGGTCTTATGGAAAAGTAATTTCTTGTATTTTCATATTATTCGACCAATCCGTAAAGTGCGGGCATATAAGCAAACAGTTTATTCTTGCTGGACTCTTCTCTACGAGAACAAGAGTAGAAATGAACATCACCCATCATTAGGAAATATCCAACAGGTGATCGAGGTAGAATGATTGGAAAAATCCTATTATATATAACATATTTAAAAAAGATATCACGTAGAGAAAGAAAATAACAAGTTTGTCAAAGGATAAGATGAAACATATGTTATATGCAGGAAAAGAAAAATCCAAGTATATGTGAGTGAAGAGGCGAACGAAAGGAAAGAGGGAAAATACCATACGTTATATATGTAATTGATGCCGATCATATTGAGAAGAATCAGCGAAAAAAGAGCAAAAAAAAATTTGTTAGTGTCTATCGGAATACTCTGCGAGCATGTGGCCGTAACTCAACGGGGTAACGTAACGGAGTAGTAACGGTAACTTCCCTTCCCTAGTAAAAATCTCCATTTGGCCAAAATGTAAGTGATTAATATGTGAAATTCAATTATAAGGCTTAAAACTGAGAGAGTAAGTCCCTTGCTATTTTTCTTATACAACTATATAAAGACCTGATATTTTGGGTATATACTTGACTCGATTAAGCCTAGTTACTGGCAAAAAATATAGAGGATCGTAGATTGGAAAAACAAGTATGCGTTCGAAATTCCATTTATAGCTATACAGTTTTGGGTGATCGTGGATATTCGTAGAGCTAGCTCGCCGAACTCTATCTACCTATACTATCAGTTTCCAATAGGGGAGTGATTGTGGGTGATCGCGTCTTTTACAAATATCCATGGAACATCGTACTATGTAAATTGATTCATGGACGCATTGTAATCTTTTATTGAGACTGTGATTCTATGTAACAGTGAAAGTCAGTTCACAATAATTAAACAAAGTATGCTTGCGAGGGAACATCTCCAACTGTGAAATCAGTTTTCATCTGAGACTATTAGCATTCGATCGATCTTGATGAATAATGAAAAAGTCTGTTTAGATTTGGTTTTCTGGTCTTTTGCCAAGTTATGAACGTTTAATTCGATTTCCAGTATATAACCATACTTCTCAAAATTTGAGCCAAAACCAACGTATCCTTAAGGAGATATGAAATTATGATAAAGTCGTCGTTTCTGTGAGATACAGTCATAAATCAGCATTTCTCTAAAATGTGAATATCTCAATAAGGATACATTGGTTCTGAATCAAACTTTGAGAAGTTTCTAATGGCTGTAAAACTTAACTACACATAAAATTTCATCTCAAAATTTTGTCATTCAACTGTTCAGACATTCTACGCTTATAATTCGGCAAGAAAAGGCCAGAGAAACAAATCCAAATAGATTTTTTCACTACTTGTCAAGATCAATCGAATAGTAATAGTCCTATACGAAAAGTGATTTAACAGTTGGGGATATTCTTTCGTCAGTTATTTTTAACATATAACACACTCGCCATCTTCTCCTATCTTTTTTTTTTTGTTATAACTACTTATTTATGGATAAATCTTTTTTTATCATCATTCACAGTATTATTTTTTATCGTGGCTTCTAAAGGTAATATTTTAAACTTTTTACCAATCTAAAACATTTAATATATGATCGTCTATAATTGATAAAGCATATATATACAAGATTTATTGTTATTATAATAAAAGAATCAGTTTTACGATTTTAGTTCTTAACAATAAACAGAATATGAACACTTATTTATAAATAATATCGCATCATTTGAATTATCTTAATGTTTTTTTTTACAATTAAGCTATCAATAAAGTACTGCGGGACAGTCTAAAATCTCGAAAAATTCCGTTTGTCCCGTTCCACTGGACAACCGTGACTGTCCCGAAAGATTTTCGGGGTGGGATACAAGAAAAGTTTATCCTGCAGATCTTTAAGTTATAAAGCACAGATTATGTTTCTAAAATAAACTTGTTTTATACAATAAAAAAACAGGCAACTACATACGCAGTACATGGACATATAAAGAACACAAAAACAATTGAACTGGAATGAAGGAACTTAGTCAGACAAATAACCTCGGTAGGAGCAAAGAAAAAAATATTTTATCTACACCAAACAAATAATTAATGAAAAAATAAAACAAAAAAAAAAACAAGTCACCGGTATATTGAGCCGAGAAGAAAAGTTATTGAATTGATTTAAGGATTCGAATTTGGATTAAGATTTTTCTTATTCGATGATGTATTAATTTCTTGATTTAATTGTTTATCAGCATGAGAGGAAATATTATCATCACCTGTGTCTGCTAAAAAATCAGCAAATGAAACAACTTGTCCACCAGTATTAGGTCCTCGAAATGGAGAATCTAATGAATTATCATGATCATTTGCTGTTTTTGCTATTGTTCGAAGACCATCTATTGATAATGAATTTGGTTGTTTCGGAACTATTTGTGATGTTTCTGTAGTTAATGAATTACTATGAGCACGTCGACGTCGACTGTTTTGTTGTTCGTCATATTGATTCGAATCTTTTGGACAAATAAAACAACAACAACAACGACGAAATATTACTTGACGGAATGCTCGACGTATTGCACGATTGGAAAAAGCATAGACAAATGGATTAAGCTAAAAACAAAAATAAAAAATAATATAAAATGAAATTCTCAATATTTATATTTTTTTTTATTTACTGCTGAATTACAATAACCAAGCCAAAAAGTAATTTTAAACCATGTATTTTCAGTATTTTCATCTTTCAATATACCCTGATGTTTAAGTATTGACATAAGAGGTAATGTTACAAAAAATGGAAGCCAACATATAAGTAAAGCTCCAAGAATAAGACCAACTGTACGAAAAGCTTTTTGTTCACGTTTAAGACTTTGTAATTTATGTTTTATTATTAATAATTCGTCATTTGATGCCATTTGATTATTACTATGATGTGGTAGATGTGGTATATGAAATGAAGATTTTCGTTGTATTGTTGTATATAGACGTTTTCCAAGTAAACGACGTACACGACTCTTAGAACATGTACCTGATGATCCAGAGAGAGATGTATCATCATCTTGTGCATCCTAAACACAGCAAATTAGTTTTAAAATTTTTTTTAAAACTTTAACAATAATTAGATGTTTCTTTTGCTTTGAGAAAAAGTAACATATATCAATACCTTAGGATCTAATTCATCTTTTTTCAATTGAATTCCATTAGTTTTTGATATAGTATGATTAAGACTACAATCTTCATCAGAAATTATGTCATGTTTTAAAAGTGCTGATGATGCATCATTTTTATTTTCATCTACTTGATTTGATGGTATTCGACTTCTTGTTGATGGTGCAATTGAATGACTTTGTTGTTGTCGAACTTGTTCTGATGCTATTTGATAATCAATTTCATAAAGACGGCGTCTTTCATTTTCTAATTTTTTTCCTTGTTTATTAGCTTCTTGATAAATACGTGAATAAAGTATAAGAAGTATAACAACCGGTATATAAAATGATATCATTGAAGAAAATATTGTATAAAATGTATTTTTATTAACTTTACATGTGTCTGAAGGTTCACCTTTGCATTTTTTTCCTCGATCAGTTAAACCAAATAAAGGTACAACTGATGTTAATATTGATACACCCCAAACAATAATTATTAAATAAATTGTTCGCCTAATTGTCATTACACAACCATAATTTAATGGTCGTGTTACACCAATGTATCGATCAATTGATATAGCCATTAAAGCTATAATTGATGCTGTACAACAGAGAACATCAATTGCAAGCCATGCTGAACAAAAAGTTTGTCCAAATATCCAACGACCATTAAGAAGTTCAAGTATAGATGAAAATGGAAGAACAGATATACCTAAATAAAATTTTTAATGATTTATTTATTATATTATATATATATATATATTATTACCCAGTAATAAATCAGCACAAGCCATATTAGCAATAAGAAAAAATGATGGTGTATGAAGTCTTTTATCAAGAAAAAGTGCTGAAAGTACAAGTGTATTGCCAATTATCGTACTTAATATAAGAATAGCAAAACCAATACATGCTGCTGGTGATACGTATGGATTTGTTATAATAGAAGCTGCCGTTTGTGTAATAACATGTACTGGACTTGTTCCTCTTGTTGTACTTAATGATCTTGTAATATTATAAGTACGAATAATTTCAGGAACGGTGAGTAAAATTCCATCAGACATCGTCACATTTTTGTTAATGTTGACGGTTAATAAAAGATCATTATATTATTGTCATCAAACTAAAAATCTAAAATAAAAGGAATAAATATATTTTATGTTTTATATGTCATCATACTGATCAATGTAAAAAGAAATAACGAGACTTTTTTTTTTTCTTCTCTTATCGAATTAATTTGTTACTTCTCTAAATAACATTACTAAATATAGATCATTATAACTATCGTAGATAGAGCTTTGACGGTAAAAGCCTCTCTTGAGAACGTTGAGAAAATAATTAAATAATACTTCTGCAACTCATGCTGAGGACAAACATGTTTTACTATTACCGTCTGCAGAACGTTATTTTCTATTTTTTTTTCTATTCATATGATTACTATTGATTGATTTTATCCATGCATAACTAATATTAAAAATGAAATAAGTCACCTTGTATATAATCAATCGGATTTAGATGAAAAATTTGATCTTTTTTTTTTTTTCTTTGAAGGATTTAATTTATTACAATTTGTTTTACTTTTTTTTCAACATATAACTGTCAAAAATACTTTTATTTTTTTTATGTCACGATCATATTTTATAAATTTCTAGATAACATACCTATTAAATAATATTACATTATATTTGTTGCTTTTCTTTCTTTAAAAATAATGTATGGAGACATGAGAATGTCGAGTATCCTTGAATTAATCAAGGAAAAAAAAAAAGAAAACTAATGTTCTTTTTATTGATTCTTTCTTCTAGGTAAGCTTATATATTTTTTTCAATGAACTCGATCAACCTAAAGAAGAAAAAAAGAAACCGAGAAAAATAATGAACGTAAAAAGAAGCAGATAAATTGTATAATTGACATAAATAAATAGTAACAAAAAAAAAAAGAGAAAACGACAATGACAAAAAGAAAAAAAGATGAAAAATTGTCGTGTGATTAGAATAAGAAGAGCATTGGGACCGATTCAAACAATCAATGAATATCTCTCATAAAACTATTTGTAATACGAACGAATCATTTCTTTACTTTTTCTTATTATTATCGATATAATATTTTTTTTCAGAAATAGACAAGAACGGAAGAAAAACATAAAAGATGTAGACCGTCTTGTCTTTCTTTTCAATTAAGATATATGCACATATTATAAGTGATGCTGATTTTTTTTTTCGGGTACTTTAACCAACCATCTGTTATTGTTTCTATTCAAATTACTATCATATTATATATCTTATCTTAGTCATATTTCATTCTAACTGTAAAATAAATTAATGATCAAAATGTTTTGTTTTTTTTTTTCGTATGATAAATTTTTACCTGAAGAACAAGACGTTTAACAAAATATAGTTGTTTATAATCGTTGCTTAATAATTTCAATAGCGTGACGTTATATGCACATGTAAGCATATAAATATATATTTGCTATTGGCTTCGCCTCATTGCTTATCAACCTTAGACGAATACTTATTAGACGATGCAAGAAAACAAAAAAAAAAAAGAATCATTGACGATAATGTTATCATATTGGCGTTTAAAGTGCATCCAATATATAATCATAGACGTATTCTCCTTCCTTTCGTTTAGTTGACGTTGCGTGGTTGGACTATTTTTTTGCAATACTTTTCCTGTCGGTAAAATAGATTCTGTTGATGAATGATATATATCCATACATCTATTTTAAGATTTAATTAAGATGTTAGTTTTTAATGAGTCTATTTACTCTTGATACATTATATTTGTGAAAGAAAATACAACAAAAATATATATAGTATATATTGAATCGAAGATTCTCATTATTATTTATTAAAATAATAAATAATTAACAAGTTATTCTATATTTATTGGATTCTGATGTGACTGTAATAAGATAATGCTTATTTACATATCCAAATAACATAGAATTTCATCTGTCGCAGCTGTCATAGTGAATATTCTAAATATAGTTAACATTAACGATCATCATACAAATACTAAGTCCAACACATGTCTACAAATAAATCTTACTTGTAGAAAAAGAAATGATTATTTAGTACGTGTTTAAATATTGAAGACACTTATTACTAACGGAAATCAATAAAATATGTATATATATAAAAAATAACTGGATTGTCATGTTTTATTCAAAAAAAAAATCTACAACAATCGAAAAAAGATTCTATGTGATAAAAACATCAAATAACTGTTCTTGAATAAAACAGAAAGGAAAAGAATATCTGTATACGGAAATGATGGCAAAAAATCATGAACGCGGTTGATTGCACAAACTGAAGTGATTGTGCGTGCACATCATTATTTCCTATATAAAAAACCAAATACTTGCTCTAGGACTGTTATTATATTACTGTTCTCTATACAATTCATTTTTTTGCAAGATCAAAAAAAAAAAACTAAGTCGATGGATAAAATATTATTATAAAAAAATACAAAAGCTTGATAAACACGAACTAAATATTGACAGAACACTTCAAACTAAATGGAATCTTATTCTTCTTTCTTCTTATTAGGCTGCACGTTCTTATAAAATCTTGAAAATGATTAGCAGCGTCTTCTTTAATTATAGCTAATGCTAACCATTTGCGTGTTCCTTTCTTATCAGAAAAATAGTAGCGGAAACATCTGTCATCAAGAAGAAAGGATAAATACTTCATATGCATCCGGACTATTAATATGTTCTTATTCATTTGGTATTAAAATACATTTCTTATGTCAAAAAACAATATTACCATGCGAGAAAATAATTTGATTCATACAGAATTTCAATTAGAAAATTTAAGTT
>JAJEKB010021040.1:0-15562 GCA_022393335.1 Macrotrachela quadricornifera
TGAAACGCGTTTCAGACGCGTTTTGAGGCAAGAAATATTTACATGGGTATAAATATATAGAGAGTGAAAATGTTTATTTGGAGCAGTCATCCTATTCCGGAATCGCCCGCGTATGTTTGAGATTAATCTACAACCACAATACCAAACGTAAGAGTGAAAGCGAGTAGGGATTTCGGTGAGCAATTTCGGAATTAGAAGGTACTGTTCGAAGTGATTACGGAATTAGATTGTGTTACAGTTTGATCCAATTCCGGAATCGATGGAATTAATTCTTGAAGCGGAGCTAGTTCCGCAATGTACAACATCGCGGAATAGGATGTATTATCTTTATTTGGTGAAGATGGAAAAATGAACAATAGGATTTCTATACAATTAATAATGAAAAATAAAATATAATATTTTGATATTATAATATAAAAATATATGAGAGAAAACCACAAATAATGTTTTCTATATTATCAATGAATAGAAGAATAAAAATATATTTAAGCATATAGGAGAAAACGAACAAAGTAGTATGTCATTAGAATTAGCGAAAAGAATAAATTAATTGTATAGAAAAGTAATAGAAATATTTTGTTAATTTCAATTGTTCCAGTAACGATGAATGTTTGAAAAATCTTTTCCGCTACTGTTAGCGTTGAAAGATACCTCTGTTTTGAAGATGGCGAGATGAAAATATTCACATATGAAGTTAGAAACTGTTTTACAAATGGAAATATCAGAGTATTGGTCTATTGAATAGAATTTTACTATAGATATATTTCTTTGATTATTAAAAGAATTTGATCACGAATTTCATAAGAAAAATACATATGAGGTCATACGAGAATCAGATAATATCGGCATTTATGTCTTCCTTTATGTTTTTTTGTTTACGAATCTTATATAATCTGATAGGAGCCATTAATCAGCTCTTGTATGTTTCCTATTATAAAAATCTTGGAAGTTTTCTCGTGGGATCTGAATATTATAAAATCTTTTTAAAAAGTAACACATACGAAACGATAGTACTTGATCGTATAATATGATCATAAAAAAAATCTGGTAAGGGTATGGCCTTATAAGACATTACACGATCTTACGTCTCATTTATTGACCTGCAATTAGAATGTTTTCATTTCATTAGTACCATTGAATTTGGCGGTTTCCGATAGGGTTTGTTCGATCTGGATCTGTTAGATTTTACTATAGAAACATTCAAAAACTAGAGGCAAATGGTATTGTTTAGTTGCACATACCAGCAGTATACTGTGGTTAACCGCGGTTAATCGCCGGTTTTTATTCGGTTTATATCACATGAGAAATAAAAACAATAAAATATAAATCTGCTTTCATAAACTTGGAATTTTATTTAAATTAATTTTTTTGTTTATTAATATAAATCTCTATAAATATTGGTTATATACCTAAACCGATATGATTATTATATCCTATTGATAAATGTTATTTTTAATTTGATGTATAATAAATAATAAATAAAATATAGATGAAATTTATTGAAAAAACAAAAAAACAAAAATTACATTGTGTTAAAACAGATAATATTTAAATCAATTAAAAAAAAAAGAACTGAATTTCGAATAAAATAATTATTAGGAAAGAAAATAAAATGATATTCAATATAATTAATATTAGTTGATAATCAACAAATTCAGCACTAGAATATTCAACATAAAAACTTAATATATATCAAAATTAATTAGAAGAATTATTTATCACCAAGAACAATTAACATGAGTAATCAATATATGATAATATTTTATTCACATTATATAATGCTTAAAGAATTTGACATTTTTTTAATATTTATTGAAATTATTCATGTTGATTATTCTGAGTGATGAAATTTCATTGTTAAACATTCTGTGCTAAAGTGTTATTTTTCTAATCTCCTGCGACATTTGACTGAACATTAATTATTCCTCCCATTCCTTGATGATTATGACAACCATAATAATATGTTCCAACATTACTGAAAGTAGCAGATGTAGTTTGACCTGCTTGAGTTATTGGTGCATTTAATAGATCATTACCAGTAGCACCTTGACAGAAACCAGGTGGACCAGGATTTCTACAAATTGTTAATGGATGAATTGAAACATTTGTATTTAAATTAAATATTAATTGTTCATTTAGATTTAAATTAACAGTATGAGATATAACACCATTTAATGCAAATGTACGATTAAATATTATTGGATTTCCTTGAGGACATGTTATACCTTGATCACATGGAACATGTGTTACACTATATGTTGCACAATCGATTTTAATAATTATAAATGTCACTATATATAATATTAGATTTAATTTTCTTGACAAATAAGCCATATATGCTATTTGTGATAAGAATAAAAAATATATTTTCAATAATATTATCTGAAAAAAAACTTCTTATTAGAATAAAAACTATGTTTTGATCATCTATCATTATCATTTACAATATGTTTTTCTATTCACGTTCAGTTGAAATTCAAGAGAAAATAAAAAAGAAAAAAACTTTTCAATCGATCAATAATCTTTCTCATAGAGAGATTTAAGGACGAAAATATACTCTCCATCCATACAGTACAACATTAGTTCAATCATTTTAAAAACGGTTATTTAAAACTCGATGATTTACCTCATCTACGGTAGGCCAATGAAACTGTATGTGGAACGTTTAGAGCAGATTATCAAAGAAGATTCTCGATTGACTTTACGATGTTTAGTAGAGCAGCTTGGATGCCATCATACTGTGATGGAAAAATATCTGAATGAACTTGACAAGACATGGAAATATGGAGTGTTGGATATCCTATGAATTATCACCACATCAACTTTAACACAAAATTTATCCAATGACATTGGGTGTTTGGTGATGTGCCAATGGAATTCTTTCAAATAAATCCATCATCATCACTGTTGATCTCTATTGTCAACAATTGGATTCGATTGTTTAAAAACTAAAGGTAAATCAAGATTGAATATCCTATATTGCAAAGTCGATTGGTGAAAAATTCTTGAAGGTTAAATAGATTATTGTTCCTCATCGACCTTATTCCCCTAATTTGACTTTACCGGATTATCATTTGTTTCATTCTCTTTCAAACCATTTACGTGACGATGTCAAAATCGGACTTGTCAACTATATATTTGAAAACTAATTGTATCCTTAGAGTGGAAAAATAAAAATAAAATTTTTGAAAAATAACGCCAAAACTTTGTTGATAATCTAATACATATAATCACTACATTAACTGTTTATCATAACCTGTCCTCAATCATCCAATATTATTACTGAATAAGTATTAAAAGTTATAATGAAAGTTTGCTCATATTTAATCAAGTATTTATCCATTTAAAAGCAATTATCTATAAAAATGATGATAATATTAACAATAAAATGTGCGCAATTAATTCTATAAACTAAAAAAATTTAAAGGGCGTAGTAATTACTATTAATCGATATATATTACAATGAAACTATTCTCTCATCATACAAAAACGAATACACAATCGACATGCTTCAACGATTTCTATATATTAAAAATATTTTGTTAGTCTATCTTTATCTTGACGATAATACATATATATATGATGATTGAATCATGTTTATATTCCCATATTATTTAACGATTAAAATATTCGTCAAGGATATAATTACAAATGTGCATGGGCGATAAATCATACAAATTATGTGGGATATATGCACTTTAAACAAAAACAATATTAAAAATAACTTTGTTTTTTTTCTATACGCAACTTTTCGTAAAATCTTGATAAATTTATTTGTATCTCCGAAAATCTTTAATAATACTTTGATCTAACCAAAAGTTCTTTCACAATTAAATAAAAATCTAAATATTTGAAGATATTTTCAATTTTATTTTATTAAATATTGAGAATAGTTGATGTAGGATTATTTATATGAAATTGAATCCTTGAACGATATTATTTATTAAAACATTTTTTAAATCGTTTTTCGAAGTAAATGTTTAAGTATCTTGGATACTACATGAGCTAATCATATATCATTTTTTGTTCAATAATTTCAATTGAATTCTATCATTAGTAGAAATGGAATATGGTTTTATTCTAAAATAGACTAATCATATGTTATATGACGGTAAGTGTCTTATTCAAGATGATTTTTTAAAGACTATTATTCATCAAGACAGATGTGAAACTAAACTTTGTTTAGTATATTAATTAAATCCAATAGTCATCTGTGTAGATAAATACGAGGATATAGATGAAAAGTATTATATTGAAAATTATCTAAATCCTTTATTTGTTAATGAAATATGGAAACAAACATAGATATCAACTTGAAGATGATTGTTTACTTCATACTCATCTGATGTTATTATTTATTTGACAGAACAAAATATCAATACAATATTCGATATAATTTTTATTTCATTAAGGAATCCTATTGAACGAAATTTAATTGATTAAATAAATGAAATATGATTAGCTGATGTTGTATTTATCCATGTGATATAAACCGGCGTTTAACTTCGATATACTAGAGTTAACCGATGGTAGTATGTGCAACTAGACAATACCATTTGTCTCTAATTTTTCAATGTTTCGATAGAAAAATTTAATAGATAGTTTTAGATTCACAAGATTTTTATTTCATTCAAAATAAAAATAGAAAAAATAAACAAAAAAATAGTGAGGAAAGAAATTTAAATAAATCAATATATAAAAAGAATAAATCTTCAAACAACAAAATGAATATTAAAAATAAAATCAATGGTTACTTGAACTTTATCGTTATTAAAATATATTCGTATCTTTAAGCAAGGAAAAAAAACAAAATAATCCAGCACATAATCACATGTATGTGTGTATATCCATTCTCTTTCTATTATATATGGTTCATTGGAATATTGTCGGTTCAACCGGTAAAAGTGATCCGGTATTCATGATATGATCCAAGATGCCTAAAATTTATTTCGAAAAAAATGTTTTTAATAAATAATGTCGTTCAACGATTCAATTTAATATAAATAATCAATGCAATTATCCTCCTTATTTAATAAAAAAAAAAAACGTTTTTTTTGCTTCCTAATATAAATAGAAAGGAAACGAAATGAATGTTACAAAACTAATGCTTGATGAATAAAGAAGATTGTTATTTAATAGTGTAACATGAAAGAATTAAGGAAGTTTTAGAGAAAAAAAAAATTTTATTCATAATTTGTAAATATTCATTTAATTGATTAAATTAATAAAGAAAATGTTTTTTTTTATTCGTATTAAATATTGATAGAATAGAGTGCATTGATCTTTAATAGAATAAGAGAATCTTATTAGAAATATGTTTCTATTTTTTATCAAGGAAAACATGTCATACTAATTGACTCGTTTAATTGCTATAAGCATAAAAAATAAGAGAAATATATTTCTCTCTCTCTCTCGACATCTCATATAATTCATTCATTATAACTGACGACAATCAACATAAAGGTGAATATTCTCTTGAAGAGATTTATTTATGCTATACTAAACAAAAGAAAGTAAAGAGTAGAATTAGTATAAAAGTCTAAATTATTTCCGTTATTTGTAAAAATTCTAGATTTGTTTTTGTCTAAAGATAGATGTTTTTCTTTTGTCTCGATGATGATGAATCCCATTTGTAGTATATAGAAGAAAATTGTTTTCTATAAAACTAATGATTGATTATATTTGTTTATATCATAATATAAGTATTATTTTTAAGATAATAATAATAATAATAATTGTGATGATGATAAATGAATCAACAACAAATGAAATAATCGTTTCAATATTAATATCGATTTGTCTTAGTATAATTGCATTAATAACTACAATTGGAAATCTTATTGTTATATTTGCATTTTATTGTGACAAAAAATTACGAACAATTAATGGTAATATTATTTATTTTATTTAAATAAAAAAAGAAAATGCTTTTTTTTTTCCTTTTAAAGATTATTTTATATTAAATATGGCAATTGCTGATTTTCTTGTTGGATTTTTCTGTATACCTTTTTATATTCCATTCAGGTTTCTTTTTTTTAGTTTTATTTTAATATAAATATATATATATATTTTTTTTTAAACCTTTAGTATAAAACGAACATGGCCATTTGGACGTCTTTTTTGTCAAATTTGGGTAAAATTTAATAAATATTTATTTATATTTGAATAAAAAAAGTGTTAATAATTTAAAATTTGAATAGGTAACAGTTGATGATGTAGCAACAATGACAAGTGTTATTAATATCGTAGCAATTAGTATTAATCGTTATTGGTCAATAGCTTATCCAATATCATATAGAAAATATGCTAAACAAGATTTCGTTTATTATGTTATGGCATTTATTTGGTGTCTATCTTTTCGTAAAATTTTTAGTTTTATTTTTATTTAAAAAAAAAATTCTTTTTTTTTTGTTTTAGTTAATTTTGCTCCTGGAATTTGGTTAATTAGTTTATTTAATAAAATCGAAGAAAATCGTAATGATTGTTCAGGTGATTATAATCGTTCATTTATTTATATGTTAATAGCACAATTTAATTATTTTATGTGGCCATTTATTGTTTTATGTATTCTTAATATATTAATTATGTTAAATATATGGAAAAGAACAAGAAGAATGAATTGTTTAACATCATTTAAACAAATTGAAGATAATACGAAAAAATCTAATATTTCAATTAAAATTCCAAATGAAAATAAAAAAACATTATTTCATCATAAATCTTATCAATCAAATATAATTGGTCAAGAGAATAATTTAGTAGTTAAAAATCGTTTTTCTTCAAATCGTCATGATATATTTATTGAAAAAGATAAATCTTCATTAAATAATGTCGAACCAATGACATTTATGACATCTTGTATTCAACAATATTCACCAATAATTCAAATTAAAAATCAAAATAATAAACAAATTAATTATTTAAATCCAATGAATAAATCGTATGTATTTATTTTTTTTAATATTAATTAAATATAATATAATATATATTAAATTAAGAATAAAAGATCGTTGTTCATCTCCAATAATAGTATATTCAGGAAGACGTTCAAATGTAATAAGTCGAATATCTCGAAATATTCGTAGTGATTCAATAATTGAATATGAAACTGAAAAAGAAAATTCAAATCGAAAATGTATAAATACAAAAATAAAAAGAAATGTTCGTATTGGTGGTCGAGATTCTCGAATAAATCGTGATCGTAAAGCAGCACGATCATTATTTATTCTTGTTATTATTTTTTTAATATTTTTATTTCCATATGTTATATGTGCAACAGCATCAACAGCTGGTTTACATATATCATCAACACTTTTTGAAATATCATTTTGGTTATTATGGTTAAATTCAACATGTAATCCATTTCTTTATCCATTTATTCAAATTAAATATCGTCGAGCTTATATCAAATTATTTCAATCTTATATTAAACATTTTACTATTCAAAATTTAAATTAATTTATTTGACTTGTTTTGTTTTTTTTTTTTTATTTTAAAAACTAAATATATGTTTATTTATATACAAGAGAAAAATCAATCATATTTGACAGACTATAATTACATATGGATATATATCATAATAAATCATTTCTATATTTGTTTGTTTAGATTTAATTATAATAAATGATTAATTCTTCTTTTTTTTTTATTTTGGAAAATAATTTTCTTAAGAATTAATTAAATAATATAAATGATATTAAGTTTTATTCATGTTACACATTATGTGAGAATTTTATTTTTATTATTATAGATTCATTTATATATATAGTTACATATTAATTAATATTCTATTTTGAAAAAAAAAACCTAGTTAGATTCTTATTAATAATTGACTAATATAAGTAGAAAAATTTATTTTCATCTACTATTCTATCATAATTAATTTTAGGAAATGAGTACGGCCAACATGACTTACCAGATTTAAATAACATATCAAAATCTTATCAATACATTTAGTACTTTCTTCAAAAAGAAAAAAAGACATTTCGTTTTTTAAACAAAAATTTATTTATGTTATTTCTTCATGGTATAATAAAGAATTTTCTACTAGAACAATCATCGAGAGTTATACGGCATGATCATTGTAAAAAACGTGAAAGTTTACTTTTTTCTAACCTTCTCATCTCATCAAAATCGTCACTTACCAGAGTCAAACGCAGTTCGTTTTCTATGTATTTTTTCATTTCTAACTGAACAAATAGTCAGATTTTAGTCGAACTCACGCCTCCTTCTATGTGTAAGCGTGCTGAAGTCATTGGTGGTACTAGTCACATCGATTAATTTTCGAGTTTGAGTATAATTAAAGAGTAGAAAAATCAATAAAAGAGAGGCATAAAACGGAAAACCGATTGTAATTGACCGTTTTTGGAAGAACCGGTGGTTTTAAAAAATGCTATATATTAACTATCGTTAACAATATACAGTAATGTATCTTGCTCTGTTAAATCATCAAATGCCTTTCGTCGCAGTATCTTTTTCTGTTGTTACATTTTTTAGGAATTATTGAATCGTGAAAAATGTTCTTTATCGAATGTGACTTTGAAAACAAGAAATGGAACGATGTTAACAAGTGAATATGGTGATTAGATGTAGAGTATAAGTTTGTTTTTTTTCTAACTGATTAAACAGATCGATGGTCACTACTGTATATTTTTTACTATAATAGTACAGTAGAAACGATTATAAATAAACGCGCATGATTTCCTACCATTATATATGAAGAAAAATCGATAGAAAGAGATAGAATTAGAGAACGATTATTTTCTTTGATGTCCTTTCTTCATTTTATTTAATCTTTAACGGATGATATATTATAAATGTCCACTAACATAAATATATACGAATTTAATCTACTACAATCTAAACTAATGGATAACAGTGAAGTAACATCACTATTTACTTGAAAGTAAAGGAAATGAAGCTAAGGCTTGTACAGCGTGTTCATCCTTAGCTGAACTTCCAAAGTCTCAGTTGTTTAACCCTTTACGGCCGGCTACCAGAAGACACCAAGCAAAAAAAATTTTTTCTACATATTCTTTGTCTTCTATGTGTGAGGGTTGCTGAATTCTATCTTGGAGCCTAAAAAACAGATATTGAGCCGAATGCGAACATGTTGCCATTTGGCAACATCCGGTCGTAAGGGTACAAAAAATTGAAAAAGGTAACATTTTTCCCTTTGTTGCATCCCAATTATTTGATCGTTGTTTTGGTTCAGAATGTCAAACGAAAACAAACTTTATCTATCTGACTATTTCTTATATGCTTTAAGATGAGATATGTCCCAAGAATGCTCAAAAACATAATGAAATCGTGTGAATTTCACTTGTAATTGCAAGAGAAGCTCGCGAATTCAGTGAGATTTTAACAATATTTACAGCACAACGTATTATTTCTATTTACATCATTATACAACACTATGAAACTTGTTTAAATCTCACCGAATTCCGAGCTTCTCTAGAGATTACAAGTGAAATTCACACGATGTCAATATGTTTTTGAGTATTCTAGAGACATATTTCATCTTAAGGCTGTAAGAAATAGTCAGATAGATAAAGTTTGCTTTCGTTTGACATTCTAAACCAAAACAACGATCAAATTATTCGACTGCAACAAAGAAAAAAATTTTACTTTTCTCAAACTTTTGTTCCCTTACGACCGGGTGTTGCCAAATGGCAACATCCCTATTTTTTATTGTTCAAATTTATACAATAATAGTAGCTGACGAGGCAATACATAGTAGCACTATGGAGAAAAATTAACCACTAATTGCCTTCACCATTGAATGTTCAGTTGCATCAAAAAATCGTTTTTACGATTTATATGCTTTTTTGGGGCATCGCGTAGAACCTCAGTCATTTCCACTGCGAATGTTTTTTTTCTCTTCTGAACGCATGAATATGTGCTGAAATTTGTGGGCATAATTATCGAATTGTTAAAAAAATGATAAACCATCACTATACGTCAATTTTGCACAAAATATTAGCTCAATGTTGCCATATGGCAACATCCGGACGTAAAGGGTTAAATGTATTCAAGATAGACTAGATAACTATCAACTATAACAATCTAGCAGAGGTAATAACCAAGGAGGTTAATATAACATGTTAGACAACGATAAAATGAAATTGAAAAGTGCTCCATTCGTTACAATTTAAAATAATCAGCTAGAAGATGTCAACAAAAATAGTTCTTATCAAAATTTTATTACAAATAATATTGGATGAATAGTGATCTTCATAGCATTGAAAAATAGAACAAAAAACGATCTATTTTTTTATGAAAGAAGAAAATATTGTCGAGTTTTATGTAAGCAAAAATAGAACCACTTTCATTACTTTCGTATTGCCCTAAGTATTATTAAAAAAAAATAGAAGAAAACATTTTGTCAAACTAATTTAGAATGAAAATTAATTTTTATACTATTTTAATTAAATAGTTTTTTTTGTTTGATTAATATTGAGAAGAAAATGTAGTTAGAAAAATTGATTAAAATTATCAATATGCGTAATGTCTTTTGAACTTTTCTTTTCTTTTATTTATCATATACAAATAAAATGTCATAAATAGATTCTACTTATTCACTTCAATAAGTAAGATAATTACAGAGAAAAAAAGAGAAAGAAGTTTGTCAGTGTAGTTCCTGTTGGGCTAGAATGTGGAACTTACACAAAAACATAACAACTAATTTCTGTATTACGTTTAGTTTTAATGAGAGTGTCTGGAACGGGGAAAGGAGGATGGGAAATTGAAAAACTTCGACTTAAAACTTACACTCACACTTTTATATGTTAAATTTCACAATTTATTTATATTGTTAATTATATTTGACCTTAATCAATTCTTGATTTTTTCTATTTTTATGTATAAATAGATTGAATTGGCATAACAACCATTGAAAATGTATTTATTGTTTAAAATTCAATTTTGATTATTCGAAATCAATGAATCTATTTAATCTACTTGAATTATTTATAATAAATATTAACCTTTTGACAGATGATGGATCATATATGCACCTTGCTTTCTTTTCTTTCTGTTTTTTTCTACCCTCCTCCAGCCTTTCCTATTCAAAAGTCATCCATCAAACATTTAAAAAGATTTTATTCAAGAAAAAAACAAAACAAAACAAAAGAATATTTTAGAGAATATTACATAAAGTTGATTGTTGTTTTTCCTTATGTTCACTTATTTTGTTATGTTGATATGAAGATTGATTTTGACGAGAGTTTTGAAAATTTAATCGAGCAAATGGAGCAAAAGGACTTATTTCTGTTAATTGAGTAAATAATTGATTTGGATCATAAAAAACTTGTAAATCTTGTATTTTATATTGATCATTAACTGTAGCTTTACACATTCCAAAAACTTGAATCATTTTATTTGTTGGATCAACTTTATAAACTAAACCAGATAAACCAGGACAAGAAAAATAATCAGTCATTTTACCAAAATGTCTCCATGTAAATGTAACTGTTGGTGGACCTGAATATACTTCAAGAACTTCCCAAGCAAAACCATCACCTAATGTTTTTTTAAAAACTCTATGAGATTCTTCAAATGATATTGAATTTGAATCATAATAATTAGTTTGGCCAATTAATGCATTATATGTTCCATGTTTTATCATTTCCCATCCACTATATTTTTGTTGACCATTACAAGAAAATTGATAATTATCTAAATCAACTGTTGACCATTGACGTGGATCAATTTTATGACTTACTTCTAGAAATTTTACTAAAATAAAATATTTATTAACGAAAATATTTAATTAACCTTTTTCCCAATTTTTAACAAGATTTTGAACAAGTTCTTCAATTGAACCAGGTAAATGATTTGTTGTCTTTTCTAGTTGAAAAAGTCTATTTACTTTTTCATAATTTGGTAAACAATATCTCCATTTAATGTCAGTAGAAGTATCTTTGATGACAGCATCGGCATCTGTCATATAACATGGTAAATTTGACGTCATTTATATTAATAATAACATAAAAATAAAATGAAAAAAAGTAATACTTGTTAACTTTCTAAGAGAAATATTTTATATTATTTATGAATGAAGAGTTCTCTTTTTCTTTCCTTTTTCTTTAATTAGATATAAGATCAAAAGAAAAATTATCACTTTGACGTAGTTAATCAAAAGTAAAGCTTAAAAAAATTTTTTCTAGAAAGATTTTTCTACGATATGAAAAGAAAGCAATAAATAGTCGTTACACAGGGATGGCTCGACTGTTTGCACTTTAAGGGGCAGATGTATAAAAAAAATTTTACACAAGATAGTGTATTCAAAACAGAAGCAGATTTTCAGATGTTTATTAAGTTCATTTTTCTGCATATGCAATACAATTCAATTAACGTCATAACCTACGGTGCAAAAATAATTGCCAAAACCTTCTGGCATAATTCTCGGTTAAGGAATACTCATAGAACATAAAATTTTTTTTATTAGAAAGAGCAAGGTCGGAACTTCAATTTTTGTAGCAATCATATTGTTTACCGAATAAATCTCCGATGAAAGAAAAGCCAACAATCTTTCCAAAGATTTTTTTTGTAACTTAAAGCGTGCTGTATTCGAAATAATGCATCACACTTGACAACTTTTGATAGAAAACTCTGAGAAATCCCCCTTATACATTTATTAAAATTTCGTTATAGTTATCATATATTGAATAGATTGATTATTCATGTTAATTATCTTTATTAATGAATTATTCTTCTAATCAACTTTGATATGTATTAAGTTTTTGTGTTGAATATTCTCGTAGTGATCAATCATGGTTAGGTTAAGAAAAATTTAAAAAGATAACATTGATGAAAGCACTTCAGCCGTTTGCTCTTTGTACGCCGCTCTGTTTCTTGTTAATTGATGCCAGCTCTTCCCTAGCTTGCTCCATCGATCTGCAGGTCGTCCACTCGGTCGTTGAAAGTTGTATGACCACCAGAAAGTCGTACGGTTGGTTCATCTGTTGTCTTTACATCGTGCCACATGACCGGTCCATCAAAACTTTCCTTGAAGCGCGTCGATGTAGGCGTTCTTGAATTGAGTTCACTGACGGATGGTACTGCTTACGATTTTCTGAACCAGTTTGATGCCGAGTACCCGTCGCTTCATGGCTCGTTTGGAGCCTTTGTTTCTCGCTTTCTCGTATAGTCCACACTTCGCAGCCACAGTTGAGCACTGGTAGAATCATCGAGTTGAATACATGCGCTCATAACTTGATGTCCTTCGTCTTCTTCAGCACGTCTTCGGATCTCGTTGTAGATTTTGTGATCGTGTGTTATCATTTGGCCGGGGTACGTGTACTTGTCAACGAACAATATGGCATCACCGTTCAGGGTGATCGTTTCCATAGCGTATTGGTCATTATTTATCGCTTGAGTTTTGGCCCGGTTAATTCGGAGACCGATTTGGGCGCTTGTTTCGTTGAGTTTCTAGCGGTAAACATGTTGATTATCAATTGATATTAATTATATTAATAATCATTTTATTTTATTTTCTAACAATTATTTTATCCAAAATTTAATTCTTTTTGTACCGATTTGAATATTATCCATATCCATATAATAAAACGCAGTTGTTTGTGTGTCTGTTATCAGGTCAAAGGTGGCTACAGGGGAGGGTCGCAAGCGCTACGTATGGCAGCACCCATGAACTTTCAAAGGCTATACTATCGAGCTACCTGTAGGTCCTGAACAGATGAAGGCAATAAGGGATAAGGCTACACGAGGAACAAGTGAGATAAAGCTATTAGATCGAAGGCTACATGGACTATAAAAATATCTTGATACAGGAGTATAACGCTCTAGGGTATCCATATCCATCCATGGATTTACCTATATAGATTTACTTTTTGTTATTTCATTTTTTTATCTTTTCATTTCGCTTAATGTCTTTCATACAAAAATGCAGAATATGCTACAGGATTCAGCTTTAATAACTCTACTATTTTAGAAACGAAAGTTTATATTAATTGTATACTTTTTGTTTTCAAAATCAAAATAAGTAAAATTCTATGCGAGAAATTTTCGCTATTGCGAAAAATTTTTTTCTTTTTGAACGCAAACTTTGTTTTCTACTATTTTATCTTTTTATCACCCAATATATATGTTTTTGGAAAAAATACATCGCAAGTTGCAGCTTTAGAATCTATAACGGACAGCGTATTTTAATCATTATGTAGTTCCTTTTTTGCAAAAAACTCGGAACTCTGTGCGATCAATCTTCATTTTTGCGAAGAAACCGATTCTTTCTACACAAATGAGAATATTCTTCATTGTTTTTCACTTAATAATTTTTCCTGGTAAAAATACAAAATATACCATAAGATATTCATATGAAGGTACGAGGAAAAAACCATACATACTGGGAAGAAACATATATTCATGGACAATGAGATTTTCTAATAACCATTCCTGTTATTGTTATTTACTTTTCTTTGTTTCTATAATAATTGAGAAGTTTCACTCTCATGAGAGACAGATTGCTTTCAATGCACGCGACCCGGAACGAAGTCGCGAGTACCTTGCTAGTTTACTTAATATAATGTAGTTTTTTTTTCAATAAATTTCGTTTGTGCTTTATTTGTTATTTAATATATAGAATTAGAAATAATATTTTTCTATAAGAGTTATATTATAAATTCATAGTAGTTAGCCGTCAAATTTATAATAAAAATTTCATTTGTTTTTAGTTTTTCGTATTTCTTCCATGCAATAAAAAATATTTATTATTCCAGAGAGTATCGAATAGAATTTTCAGTAAATGCAAACATTTTTACTATCGAACTTAAAATACTTGAAGAAATTTTAGAATTTTTTTTTTCTAGTAAATAAATAAGGTAACAATGATTTAAAAATGAAATAATCGAATTTTATTGGATATTTTAACATGGTTCTATAGATTTCCTCAACGCTTGACAAAACTATATACGAAAATTTTTTCTGATGAAAATATTCGAAAAACTATTTAAAAAAGTCAAATATTTTCAATAAAATTCTTCGTTTTTGATTATTTTGACTGTCTCAGGCATTTCAAAATATCGTCATTCGATACACCGTGAAAACCTCCATCGAATGAGTACGTTTTCAAACATCTTACATAAGGACAATAATCGGCAAATAGATGAATTTTGTGTAAAAAAACCGTTTTTTTCCTTCAAAAAATGTGTATGTTTTTTTGGAACATTCTTTAGACAGTTTTGTATATCTCGATGAAATCTTTCTAACCACGTTAAAATATTCAATAAAATTCCATTATTCGATTTTTGAATCCTTGTCACCTTAGTTATTTATTAGAAATAAATGTTTAAAGTTTCTTCAAATATTTTAAGTTCGATATTAAAAATGCTTACATAATTCTTCCTATTTGGTATGAATAAATACCATGTTTTGACTCACATTCATTTCATATAATATTCATTATCTGTTCTACTGGAAATTCTAGTCTGTACATCCGTTAAATAATATTATTTCGAAGCATGCAGTTTTTTTTTGTTTAATATTTAGCTTTTCATAAAGTATATTAATGATTAATATTTGTTCGAACAGTTTCATAATACATTAG
>JAJEKB010021041.1:0-22861 GCA_022393335.1 Macrotrachela quadricornifera
GACTTAAATTTCGTAATGGTGTCGGCATTATAATAAAGAAAAAGAAAATCAAATGAAACCAGCTCATCTTTCGTTTATTAATCAATAACGATTGATACATTGATGTTTTCAACACGTGTCTTCTTTATAACACATTTATCTTGAGACGAAAAATGAACAAGTGTTATTTTGACATTCTCTATTAGTCGAGAATGTATATAAATACCTGCTTAATTGTTAAGATCAAAAGCTTAATAATAAAATAGAGAAGAAAAAAAATTGTTTTTGAAGAGTATCATATGTACTTAGCTGACTTTTTCGAATATTGTCTAATGAAGTGATATACGCGTGATTGGCAAGCAAAAATAACGATGTTTCGCTTGTCTGCCACTATATCTAAATATCAACAATGAATATAGAAAAAAAAGACGAAGAGAAAGAGAAAAATAATGATATTATGAATATGATGTGTCTCTTCAAATGTCATCGAGTCAATTTGCTTTCTGTATCTCTTTATTACAAAGCATCGTATGGTTGCCAGTAAATGATATTTGATCGTTTTCATCATATCATACTCTCTTTGCACATAAAGATACTCATATTAAAAAAACAAAACAGTTTCAAATAGATAAAATTTTTATTTCCTAGTATCTTTTTCTAAAATACTAATCAAGATTTAACAAATTTCATATATCAAAAATTCTAATCTTTTAGTCTCATTTTATTATATGTTTTATTTCTCTAGTTGATCTATAAAATGTAGTAAATCAATGTATCATCTTCATATTCACTCTTGTCCATTCATTGATTGGTCTATACTATACTCTTATCTGTATGTTTATTGGTCGACTTATCTTTTCCTTTTTTTTTTCTTCTTTAATAGATGAGAACTAAAATTCTAAATGGTTGGTGCTCAACAATCAATATAAGTAATAGAACAAAGAAAAAGAAAAAATACGTATAAATGCAAGTCTAAGAGATGAAAAAAAAAAAGAGGAAGAGAGAAAGGCATAGATCAACTGATAAAGCTACGCAGCAAGTATAATTGAATACAAGCAACACTAACGTGAATTCGAGTGAAACCAAGTGCAACGAAAAAAAATACCTAATAGAATCAACTTACAAACACGGGACATCGAGCGTAGCCAAAGTAAATCATCCTACCTGTTCTGTTCACCATCCAACAGCATATAGAGATTGCAATGGGTATGTAAATCGTCTATAGATAAATGACGATTGTCTATGTGAGATAGCATAAAAAAAATATTTCATCAAATTTTTTTTGTTTTGTATGTGTGTTGCTTCAGTGACACTCGAATATTTACTTCTATACTTATTTTTTTTATTTTGCAAATGTCCATTAAGAGAACAAAAAAAAAGAGAAAAACAATTTCTTTCCAACGTAATATCAAATAAACTTTTATATTGGCCTTTATAAGAAAACAGAAATGTATATTATCACATCTGTAGATATTACAATTAAATAATATCGTTGAGTTTATTTTCTGTAAAAAATGAAATTAAAATAAAATATTTTGAGTGTAATCATCATCTATTTTTATAAACAAATATTGCCATCAATCATTACAGTTTAACCAATCTAAATACGATCCGAAGGAAATAATAGCATCAGGCAGCAAACAAGTAGAAGATGATAGATGATCAAATTTCATATACATATACAATCTTGCTAAAATGATAATGATTATCTTTAATTCATTCTATACATTTGCATTAGTGGAATGATATTCTCCTACTGTGCATATGATCAATGATAATAGCAACTATGTGCTTTAAATAAATATTAGATTAATATTTTTTTTATTTTATTTTTCTAGTTGATTATGTATTGAATGATATAAATTCAAGTCAAAATTATGGAGAAGTTAATCAACTTGGTGGTGTCTTTGTCAATGGACGACCATTACCTACTCCAATTCGTTTACAAATTGTTGAAATGGCTAATGTAGGAATACGTCCATGTGATATTAGTCGTCGTTTAAAAGTTTCACATGGATGTGTTAGTAAAATTCTTGCTCGTTATCATGAAACAGGTAAATTTTCCTGAGAAAAAAAAAGAAAAAAAGAATTAATTTTTTTTTAATTTTTGTTGGAGGTTCTGTATTACCAGGTGCTATTGGTGGAAGTAAACCACGTGTAACTACACCACGTGTTGTTGGTCGTATACGTGATTATAAAGTTAAAGATCCGGGTATGTTTGCATGGGAAATACGTGAAAAATTATTATTAGATAATATATGCGATAAATTTAATGTACCGTCTGTATCATCAATTTCACGTATTTTACGTAATAAAATTGGACCATTATCACAACCATGTAATGGAATTGAAGATGATGAAGAAGAACATGGAGAACATAGTGAACATAGTAATTCAAATTCTTCATTTGTTTCAAATACAATACCTTCATCTACAATATCAATGACTAAACATGATCTTTCACCAATTAATACTCCATCAATTATTTCATCATCTGAAACAATATGTAAAATTGAACCACCAACATGGTCATCTTATGATGATATATCTACATCAAATCATCAACATCGTTATCTTTATTCAAATGTTGCTTATCATTCAACATTTCAACATCAATTTGAATCATCTATTAAATCTTCTTATACAAGAGAAAATACAGAAAGTGCATTTTCATATACATATCCTTATCATCAACAGCAATATCATTATCATCATCATCTTCCTTATCAAAATACAACTATTAATAATACCAATAATTATACATCATTATTTAATCCATTTCCGTATACACAACCAAGTAATTTTTCTGTTACTACACCATATTATTCATCATCATATGGTTTACCTTTAACACCACAAGCTTCATAAATTTAAAAGACAGTCTTTTTTTTTCTGTGACAAAAATTTGGGTGTATGTGTGTTTTTTCCTTTAAAAGAAAAGAATACTAAGAAGTCGAATGACTAAAATATTTCTTGTTTTATCCTTCTATTCAAACTAGCATACATATATACATCAACAAGAAGTATCTTTTTCAATTTTATAATTGTTGTTTTTCAATTGATAAGATTCTTTAATCTATGATTGACAGTAGTTTATGGTGATTATCTGTTGAATATGATCGGTAGTAAACAGGTGAATAGAATTTTTCATAGATAAGTGTGAAAAATCAAAATCATTAATCTCATATATAGTGATCTATTAGTTTTGCCATTCATATGAATATTTTCGATTAAAAGACTATACAATATGTTTGATAAAAGGGCAAATATTTATCGTTCTATTGATGAAAACAATGGAGATATTACGCGAATATCATTAAGAAAGTAAAAGGTCATTAATCTAATTTAGAATTGCATTTAACCGTAGAAATAATAAAAAATAATTAACTTTTTCACCTGTTATATATCATATATATTATTATAATGATAAATTTAGTTGTTTAAAAAAAAAATTGAAATTTATTTTATTTTTATTTTTAAATACAGATATGTAAAGTGAGCGAAGAAAAAAAAAATACAAATGGCAGGACACAATTCGTTTTAGAACAAATTATGTACATCATGTTTATGATGGAATAATATTTAACTGATAACTCTGATTATATGTCTTTATATTAATTTTGTTAATTGAAATGATTATCGTCGAACTAAATAGAGAGAAAAAAAAGACATTAAATAAAATTGCAATAGTGATATTTAGGAATATTGTGATAGATCTTTTTTTTTTAATGTGTTCTTAAGATAGACTGAATGTTGATTTTGTAATATGCACTTGAATGAGTTCAATCTGACCTACCGTTAACTTTTGATTTGAGTATGACAAAAAGCTGCTATTTCAAAATTTGTTACAAATTCCGCTCTCTTCAAAAAATTCTGGTAAAAACTTTAATCCTATCAGTTAAATCATTATTATGATTCAAAAATGGTCAAAAAAGATGGAAGAGCAACTTTAAGTGATAATTGGGAAATTTTCTTTATTTATCTTAGAATATAATTACCTTCAGTTATAACTGTTTCTGGTGCTCGTCGTACAATAGTTCTTGTACGTCCATAAGATGAACCTTCATTTGGATATCTATTACGAACAGTTCGATATCTATTTGTATATGATGGACGACGAACAAGTTCTAATCTATATTTTATAAAATATTAAAATTTTTTTGAATAAATGCATTTATACAAACATTTCCTCATCAGGTTCATTGGCATAAGTTCGAACAATACGACGAGTAGTTGGTGGATTTAACTAATAAAAAACAACAATAAAAAAGAAAACAATGTAGATTAAATACATAGTAAAGATTAGATGAAAAATGTTTTACTTCTTGAATTGGATGCTCTTCTTCAACTACAACAACACGTCTTCCAGCTGGTTGTCCTTGTTGTTGTCTATCACGTTGATATAATTGTCGTACAAGTTTTTCATTTTCACGTGTTAAATTAGCATGATGAGTTCGAATTTTCTGTGTTGTCATACCATTTAATCGACCTCTAATCAAACAAAAAAATTTTCTAATGAAAAAAACAAAACTGAAAATATTTACTGATTATCTTGTCCTTCATATATATCATTACTTCCTGTTGAACGTATGGATGTTTGTGAACCTAATTTAATATAAATAATTTTCATTTTTTTCTTTTTATTATTTTATTTTTACCAGAATCATAATTTCGATTTTTAAGTCTAGGTAAATTATTAGTTGTCTGATGTCCTAATTTTTGTCTCAATTCATAATTTTCATCTTTTAATTTTCGAACTTCAAGTTTTAAACGATTAATAACATTTTCTTTTGAATCTGTTTTTATTATTGGAACATTCTCAATATTTTTTGCACGACTTGCATAACGTAATGTACTTAAACTTTCATTTTCACATAAACTTGATGGTGATATACAAGCTATCTAGAAACAATAAATTTAATTTATAATTTGTGTTTAATAATAATATATATACCATTAATGTTATACCATGCCCACCTAAACTATCTGCTAAAAGTCGAGTTAATTTTGATTCTCGATAAGGTACATGACCATTGAGTTTAGTAGGATCACTCAATGCTGATATACATGTACCTACAATAATAATTTATTTAAAATAAAATATTAAAAAATTTTTAATTACCAAGTGTAAGTAAACTTTTATTAATATTGTTTGTTTCGACAAGTTGTTTGCCTTTTGAATGACTTGCTTTTACTTTTTCACTACCTAAAATAAAATAAGATAGTTCGGAAGAATATTCAAGTGAAAAAATATGGTAATATTTATGAAATCATATAGAGTCAATAATGATACTATACTGTAGCTAGAAGTCTATTGTTTTAACCGTTTCTTTACTTAAGATATGAAAATAGATGTATAGCATGTGGTAATATAAACAATAAGATTAATATTAATTGAACGAAAGTAATACTATTATTTATATGATTTCATCCTGTGAAGATTTACAATCGTTAATAGTACATATATGATAATCGTAAGAAACTATTTATAATTTAAACTAAATATGATATTTACCAGCTAAATCGACAAAAACTAATTTTCCTTGTCGTGTCATTTGTTCTTTTGGATCATCATATTCTTGTAAATCTTGTTCAATTTGTATTGAAAGCATAGCATGACTACGACTTGACATATCATTAAGATTATGTGATGCCATAGCTCGATTTAATTCACCTATATAATATAAATAGATAATTTTATTAAAAAAGAATATTTATTTTCTTTCTTAATCTATTTATTTAAACCTTCTTCAAGTATAACTAATAATTCATCTATTGTTTCAATATATGTTTGATAAAGATTTTCAACATAAAATCCATCTTCTATTGAACCACGTACTTGTAAATTATCGGGATTTTCTGGACGAATTAAATCACGAATCTAAATTAGTACAAAAAAAATTTTTGTTTTTTAATAATAACAATAATATTTATTTTTACTTGTTCATTGTATATTTCACAATAGGATACACGAATATAATATGGAAAATTTGATTCTTGAGTTTTTTCTCGTAATCGTGAAAATAAATAATTTATCGCACGTGGTGCTATACCAAAATTTTTTGTACGATAATTTTCATCCATACGAAACTATAAAATACAATTTCTTTATAACAAAAAAAAACCAAAAAAGAAAAACTGACAATAGCAGCGCCTCCTGGACCAACCATGGTATGTGTTTTTCCACTACCTGTTTGACCATATGCAAAACAAGTTGCAACATATCTAAATATATTTTCAGATATTTAAAAGATATCATAGAAATCTTTTAGAATAATATACCCTTCAATAGCTAAATCGACTAAACGTTTAATACCACTATAATGAAATACTTCTTCTTGTGTTGATGCTTCATTATATACACTGTCAAAAGTAAATCGACGGCTATGTTGACCTTCTACCTATTTTATTAAAAATTTTTCTCAATATTAATATTAATAAAAAGATAAATATGAAGACATACAATAATAGAATTTTCAGTTTCACATCGCAATACTGTTAATGGATCTTTATCATATTCAAGTTCACGAGCATTCATTGGTCGAACTCTATAGAAAAAATAAATGTTAAATGAAAAAAAAATTAAATATAAAAACTTACCGAACAATAACACGTACACGATCTTTTTCTGAACCAAGATAATCCGGTAATTCATTACGAAAAGTACTAAATAAATGATTATAATACGTAATTATTTATTGAAATTTCGTAATATTTTTATTATAATAAATAAAGTATTTATATACCTATGACTATTTAAAAAACTTCTGTGAGTGTCTATCCAATCGATAGCTGATGCATTATTAAAATCCGATTGAAAACTACGACTAACATGATTTTTATTTGGTGATGAAACATGAACAATTTCAATTTTAGGTATTGTATTAGATGTTATATTATCAGTAGGATTAGGTTCAATAAGATGTATAATAGGTGGTGTATCATGTTCCGATGGTGTTGCTTCAGTAACTATTATTTTAATATCATTACCATTTGTAGGAATATCAATATGAGGTTTATTATAATTAGGAGAATATAATGGATGTGAAGCGATAGTATATGTCTCAATCGATGATTTAGGCATTTTATATTAGCTTTTATTTTATCGGAAATGATTCGGAATGGTAAAATGTATATTTCAATACTTATTTTTCTTTTTTTTTCTTTCTTTCTCTATGAATGAGTCAGATGTTGTAATATAAAAGAAATTATATTCATTCATGTATTGATAAATTAAATTTTCAAGTTTTTTAAAAATAACAATAATGATAGAAAAAAATAAATCACTTTAACGATTTTATAAATCAAAAAACTTGAAAATAATTTTCAGTGATTAGAAAAAAAAAGTTTCTTAAATTGATGAAGTAAATCAAAATGTATCAATACTTTTAATTTACTTTAATAGAAGACTATTTACAGGAAATTCTGAAGTGCCTTATGGCAATTAACCGAAAGCTAATTCATGACATTAGCACTATTTTTTCTAAGTTCATATTTTTCCGATCAATACAAGCGGACATTTTCTCAATAAAAATAAAAATATAAAAGTCATTCAAACGGCGCAAAAACACATCGGGTCAACGATAGATAAAGAAAAAATAAATAAAATTTTATTCATTAATAAACTCACGTTCTTTGCATTGGAACAGGATTATCAGCTGGTTGTTCATCATAATATTGTACTGTTGATTGTTCATATTCATCAGATCTCTGTGGTTCTTGTACATATTCATAACCACCACCGGGCACAGATTTTGGATAGTAAGGATAATAAACATATTCATCATATTCCTCATCATCTGGTGCTGATTGTTGTTGCTGATTAGCAGCAGTTCGTTTCTTTGAAGTCGTCATTTTACCTTCAATGTTCTCTTATAATTTCATTCAATCACCATGCGTGTATGAATGTATGTGTTTCTCTCTCTCTCCCTCCCTCACTCTCTTTTTTTTCACTGCTGACATAACAAATGTATATTTATTTATAATTTTTGACGAGCGAAAATTAAAACAGCTTTCTCTCTCATTTTCAGTTTTTTCATCTTGTTCATACAGAATAAATCCAAATAGAAGAAAAAATGAAAAGAATACATAAAAAAAAAGGGATGCAGAAGGACAAAAAAAAGGAGCATTCAAATTGTTGTTCGCGAAAAAAGAAAGTAATCTTCATCTCAAAATATTGTTGTTTATATACAAAACAAAGTTATTTTTAACCAATAGATATTACCAAATGGGATAAAAAAAAAATGTGCAATTAAGTAATATATATGCAAAAAAGAAAGCAACCGGGCTTGGCCGGGGATTGAACCCGGGACCTCTCGCACCCTAAGCGAGAATCATACCACTAGACCACCAAGCCATGCTTCTGTTTAGTACAATATCATTCTATATTGTGATACAATCAATAAACATACCAACTAAAAATAAATGAAATTCCTTGTTTTTCTTTAAATAAATCGATCAATAAAATACTTTTCATATCAAAAATATTTTTCTCAATTATGTTCATTTCTTTTTCAATCGATTGATTATACTCAATATATTTATTTGCCATTAGAACTGAACAAACAGTTCATTAAAACAGAATAAAAATAAGGTAAATTAGGGTAAATAAACACACACACATAAAAACAAATATAAAAACAACTATCAGCATTTAGAATGCAATTATAATTTAACATCGTTTAGATATTGGAATTGAATTAGATTTTTTTCGAATTGAAACATTTGATGATGATGATAATGATGATGATGATGATATTGATTTTGTTGTTAAAATTTTAACTTGAGTTTTTCTATCATGTAACCAAGTTCGTATATTAAATTTTTTTAATGATGATGAACGTTGATTTATTACTGATAATTTTGAATTTTTTAAAATAATATATTTTAATTGAAATGATAATGGTGATAATTTTTCTAATTGATTTGTTATTTTTTCAAATAAATCATTATTTATATTTACAATAACAAATGCCCATGATTCATAATAAGTATTTAATATTTTTCTATGTGATACAAAATGTGTTAACCATGAAGTAAGTTCATGAAGACTAAAAAGAAAGAAGCAAAAAATGATAATAAAATAAAAATCTTTTCGTTTTCTTTTTTTAATACTTAAGTAATTGATAAATAAATGAATTAAATTTTTCAATCCAATCAATTGTTGATGATAAACCAATTTGTGATTTGATTTTTGCTTCATTAAATCTACCAAATGTTGGTGTTGTTAAATCAATTAAACGCCATAAATTAATTTTTTTTGAAAATAATGAACCAGAATGTTGTCGTAAACCATCTTCAAGTATTTCACGTATTAAAAAACATAAATCATAATGAAGTATTCGATCTAATTCATTATTTGTTAAATTATTTAAATATTCAATTTTTGAATTATTACATTTTATTTCTAATATAAGAAGAATTGTATTAGAAAAAGCATCAATTAAATCTTTATCATTTTCATATTTAATTGCTTTTGGTTTAAGAAGATTATCTGGTATAATTTCATTAAAATTAACTAATTGTTCATCATTATCAGATAAATTAAATTCATTTGGTGGACTATCTGTTAAATTTTCTCTTGAAACAAAATCACAATAATGAAATTCAATATCTTGATATTGATGTTTTGGACTAGTTGATGGTGTTATTATTTTTCGAGTTATTTCATTACAAAAACTAACACTTTTCTTTGTTCGAAGGTCATGTTCAGAATATGTACAAGCTTTATTTTTTGTTTGAAAATCAAATGAAAAATTTTGTTCATGTAATGAATTTGTTGGTGCAGAATAACGTCGATGTTTTGATGATTCAATTTCATTATGAATATTACTAACAGTAAGTATATTTGATGGATTTGTTAATTCTTCAATTTTAGTACGTTTTAAACATGATTTAAGAGGATATGGTGATACAGATGTTTGAATATGACGTATATGATTTGTTGAACTATTACTTAAATATCCACTACTTGATGTACTTGATGATGGTGTTGAAAATACTTCATTTTCTTCTATAGATATTATTGTTGGATTTATTTCAATATGTTTATTTTCTTTAAATGTTCGTAATTTTTGATCAATTGATATTAATGGATGAAGATTTGATGATTGATTAGGAATTTTAATACTACAATAGAATACAGTATGTAAAGGTTTTTTTTTAAATAATAATGTATTATTAATTGTCGTTGAACATAAATGTTTTGTATGATTTTTTAATGTTGGTGGATTTTCTTTAGCATAATATGTAAGAAAATCAAGATTTGGTAATGAATGATGATATGTTGATGATGATTGATTAGGATTATTTAATAAACGATCAACACTTTTTGAACGTATAATAGGAAAATTATCTTTTTGTAAAAGTATCATAGATGTTTGAAGACATTGATCAACATTAGTTTTTGATTTGTGTTTAAAATTTGATGATATTGAATTTTTTTGTATTGAATTTGTACAAGATGATGATGATGAATCTGACATACTTTTATCACTAAAATTATCATATAAATGACATGGATGTTGTTGAGATTTTCTACGTTGAAATAAACGATATAATGTTAATAAATTAGGTGAATGAAAATTATTATTTGATGATGATAATGATGATGATGAAGAAGAAGAGTTCTGATCAATAGATTTTGTTTTAATTTCATGCCATGATGTTTGTGGAAGATCAGATGTTGTTGTATCATCTTCTGTATTTAAATTCATTGACCATTCAGAAAGATTTGATGTTTGAGAAAGATTTTCTTGATTTTCATTAAATGTAATATAATGATAATTATTATTTTCATATAAATCCCAATGAAAACCTTCATATTGACTATCATGAAATGAAGATAAAGTTTTTTGATAAGATTTTTCAGATAATGAATATATTAATCGATGATTATTAAGATAAAATTCATCATTATTTGAATTATTCATAAATATATTATATTTCGAAGTTTGTTCTTCATTCATTGATAATGAATATATAATTTTTAAATGATTATTAATTGAATTAAATAATTGTGAAATTAACATGAAATTAACTAAAAGAAAAAAAAAAAGAAATATTTTCTTTTCCGTTTTATTTTTGTCGTGTAATATTTAGATTATATTAATATATGACTTAATTTGTTATTTCTTTCTTTTTATATTTTATCTTGTTAATGAAGATAAATGTAAATATCGAACAAACAAGTGATGATAGGAAGCAAAGAAGAGTATGCAAGGTTTTTAATAATGACATTGACTTTCCTTTCGATGACAAATAACGAAGAGAATGAGAAAGGCGGACCAAAAGATGATGAGAATTAATGATGAGCTTACAGATGCTTTCTCAAATGGTTACTTTGACACATTCTAACCTTGAAATGCTTGATTACACACACATACACACACACACACACACAGATCGAAAGAGAGAAGAATGACATACCAAAAAAAAAACATCCTTTTTCTATTTACTTAGATGTATACACTTAGCTAGTAAGAAAAACACTGTATTGCTTTTTAGAAATACAAGACTAAATACTTCAGTAAAAAAGCTGTATCATTTACATACTTTCATTCTTGCGTACAATGAATATACTATCCAAATAAGTTTTTTTCAAAATCTTACTTCTCTCTTATATATTAAACATTAATATTGAACATATACTTTCGTATGATAGATAAATCATATTTATATATGCAAATATTTGATGGTTCATTTATATATCTTATTATTATAGTAAGCGGTAAATAGATACTATGCGTACATATATATGTATTAATGAACAGCCTTCAACTTTTTCGACTCAACTATTTTCATTCATTTCTTATTGTATGTTACATATATATATATATATCCTATAATTATAAGTTTTTATTTTAGAGAAATATTCTATCAATGAATTATTTAATTAAAATAATCTTATTAATAAATGATTGATCTCAATGGATGTGAAATAGAACAGCTGCTGATTTAACGACGAGACATACATACATTAAGTTTGTATTCATCTAGTGATTATTAATCGAGAAAAAAGAATAATAGTTATTAAAATAATCGCCACCTGGTAATATCTAATTGCACAATTGAATATAGTTATTAATTAGAAAAATAAGAAAGAACTTACTGTTTGTCGTTTATTAATAAATACAATTGATATTAAATTACATTTTTATTTTATTTAAGATTCTAAATAGATGAAAGAAAAATGTAATGATCAATCAGTTGAATGTGCATGTGTATATCTTGTCAATGCTTGTTTTGTTTTGACTAGAATGAGAAATTTACGTTATTCTAAGTATATACAAGACCAAAAAAACAATGGCAGAAGGAAAAAGAAAAAGGAGGAAGAAAAGAAAAAACGATCGACATCGGGCACTAGTGATACATCATTCCTGCTTCAATCGCTTGATTCAATCAAGAGAAGATCCATTATTTATTCTCTTCTTTTTTTCTTTTACTCTCTCATACTACTAATAATGGGGTTATCTCAATCTATTCTTTCTTTTCTTTGAATCGAGTATTCACTAACACATTATTGTAGTTTGGCATGAGTCCATTTATAACTCATTTGTCAAAATGATGAAGAATATAACTAAAAATGTTATTATTCAATCATCATTCATTTTAGCTCAAATTTTGTTATTTTATAAGAATATAAATGAATAAATATCTATCTTCTTGTCTATCAAAAATAAATAATTAGAAAATCGAATCCATTCTATTATTATTATTATTTATATTATTTCTCAAATAACCAATGTATCAATTTTGTTTTCTATTATATAAATGAACATATGTTCATCTTTAGAAAAGAAAAAGATTATTAATAATGATCATCTTACTTGGATAATTTTCAAAAAATATATTTTATGAATATATAAATATATGTTATATGAAGTACAATATTGAGTTTCAATTCATACTTTCTTTTTTCATCTATCGTTTGTAAAGTTCTTATATTGAACTTGACCTCATCTTTTTGTCATTCATCTACTATGTTAAACAATCAATAGTATACAATGACCGAATGAACCATTATACAAGAAGAATAATTGAATATATATATATCTTCAAACAGAAATGAGAATACTGTATATCGAATATTTATTTTTGTTTTGTTCATTTTCATAAAAAAAATAGATAATAATTTATATCCATTTATAAATAAAAACCAAAATGCAATATACATATATATTATTTATATAAGTAAAAGAATTCATGATATAGCAGCAACGTTTGATTTACCACCATTTAAATTGTATTTAGCACGAATTTGTTCACGTACTGCTTCACGTTCAGTTCGAGCTTGATCATGTTCATGTTGTCTCTCAGTTCTTTCCTGTTCATGTCGTGCTTCTTCACGTGCATATGCTTTTCGTCGTGACCATCGAGCACATTGTTCACATTTTCGACATAAACAACAAATCTTAACATATCAAATATAATAAAATTATGAAAATAAAATAGTTAAATTTCATACCACAATAATCACTACAATAATAACAACAACGACAGCAATCACTATTATTGCAATGGTAGCATCTGGACTTAGTGCAACCATATTTTAGTATCTAAAATATTAATAATAATTTTTTGTAATATTCGAAAAACAACAAGTATGATTTTTATTTCTGACTCATATTTGTAGGCGGAACAATAAAAATGACTGTAAGTTTTTATTGTATCTAAAAAAATTATTTTATGTATTATGAAATGAATTCATCATGATTTGTTTGACTTACTCATTCAGAATTTCTGCCTGACAACATAACTAAAAAAAAAAAATTTTTTTTTTCATTTCTGCTTGGTTAGTCTTTTTTTCTTACTATTTTTTTTCATCGTTTAGAAAAAAGAAACTCCCGTCCTTTTTTTTTTTACTCGTTCTTATTGTCAAGAAAATACTTCTCCTTTATAAGAATATGACTCATTAGTCAATATACATTCAAAAAACCTACGTCGACATTTATTGGTAAGACAATTTGATTTACAAATAGGATATGTATATTGAGCAAAGAAAAAAAAATCATGAATCGTGTTTGTCAATAGAACGAAATTTTGTTGAAATCTGCATTATCAATATTCAATTGAAATATTTTGATTATTTTATTTTACTTATAAAAAGATTTGCGTGCATCGAAATCTTTAGCAACTTATCCGACTTGCTGATGAAATTTAAAGTGTTTAATATAGTCTACAAAACTTATTTTTCCGTAGTTTTGGTTAATTCATGCCATCAGTTTTTATTGTCTTCAATAGAAATACTAATATACTCTTCATTTCCGCTAACATGATGATTGGTTAATTATCAGAACAGATGTTCAATCATACTGATAGTGACAAGTATAAACCGAACAATAAATTTTTATTTAAAGTAACTATTATCTATTGTTTCGATTAATCCCAATAACAGATTGAACAAAAAATGTTATTTTATTATATATAATCAGTAGCAAAAAAATACAGATTTTATCAGAGGAAAATAAATTTAAACAAAACAATATGAAAAAATTCAAAAGAATATTTAATAGAAATTCAAGAAATGGCTGAACATTAAATTATTATAATACCAAAGTAAATTTTGCCTTTGCTGATTTGTTTTTGTTTTTCATCGATTGACAAAATTAACGGTTTGTCATATTGCAGACGGATGTCATATCCTCAACGTATTTCCATATAACGTTCTACAGAAAAGTTGGAAAACTATTTTGATGTAAATCAATCTTTTTTTCGACATTCTTTAGATTATCCTCTTTACTGCTGCTCATATCTTACCAATAATTTTTCCTTCTCCCTCATCATTCCATCTAAAATATTCCTTGTTATAAATGTAATCCTTTGGTCATTCTAAAACTATAGTAATTCGTTTATTGCAATAAAAAAAAGTCAACTATTATATTATCTCTTACACATGAATGATATTTTTTATGAATAGATTTGCCACTTTTCAAAATATTTTCAGTTGAATCATGTATGTATTGTGAAAAATATATATTCGGTATTTATATTGGAAGAATTCATCAACAGAACGTTTGTACAATGTGTTAATAAGAAAATTAAGGATTATATTTGATGGATAAAATTCATTTCGAAAGAAGTACAGTTTGCTAAATCTCTTGTAATTGGTAAAGCAAGTCGAATATTTATTTTGTTTTTTTATCACAAATCGAATAGAGATAAATGTTTGATAAATATAAGATTTTAATTATATCAATGAAAAGAATTAATGAATTGTCTTTACAACTTAAACTTTTCAATCCATTATTTTTATTGAACATTATGCAATTATCTTATTTAGAATTAATTTGTAGGATTACTTATTTGATATGCTAAATAATACTTATTCAAAGAGATTTTAGGATAATTAAATAATGGAGAAAGGAAATGTCTTGACTGTTTTGATTATCTAGAAACTTGTCTAAAATATTGATAAGAAAATCATATTATATCAATAAATCTAAGATTGAATGATACAACAGTATTAAAGCTAAATATCGATCTACTCTAACAATCTACAATTAATTATAAAACTCTTATAAAAGATTTTTAGATATTAATATTTATTTATTTATTTTTTTGTTGTTGAATAAGACAACAATACACTAATAAAAAACAATCAACATAGACTAACACTTTATAATAATTTATTTAGTTCAAATTATTATTTAAAAAAAATTTTTTTGTTTTTGTTAATAAACATGAACCATTCCATAAAGAAATGTCCAAAAAAGTACATATGTAAGTAAACCATTAAAAAATCCATTGATAAATACATGATTTAAACTAGTAAAAAATTTTCGATGTTCATGTCTGATATAGATATAAATAATTAATGAAAGAAAAAACATTGAAAAACCATAGAAAAGAAATCCTTTATATGATGTTAAACCAAGAATACCAGCTACACAACCGGATAAAGCACTAACAGATGTTCGACATTGTTCAAGACTATTTTCATTAAAACGAACAGCCATTTCACTATATAAAATTGGTTCCGTTTTTCGATTATTATTATTTGTTAATAATGATGAAGATTTAGAAGATGATGTTGAACGAGATAGCATTGCTGTACGACGAATTTGCATTTCACTATTAGCCGACATTCTTTTTTTTTTTATTATAATAAGTTAGAATTAATACACATCTAGAAATAGAAAAGTCGTTTTATTTTAATGTCAGATAAGATATCGAATATTCATTCAATTATAAAAGAAAAGAAAGAAATACGCTAGAATAAAAAAAAATTTTAATACAGCTTATAGACTGAAGTCACTTGTTTTTTTCTTGTTCTAAGAAGCTGTACGTTTATATAAATAAAGATAAGCTAAATCTTTTGGTGGATGTTCAGAAACTGCAACAGTTTCATCATTAAATATAACCCATCGACCATCTTTAAGTATATGTGAAACATAATGACCGCATGATGGTTGATTACCAATATGTGAAATAAATGCAACAAGACGATATTTACCATTTCCATCACGAAAATGTGTTATATGACTTCCACCAATTAGTTTTTGAGAATGTGGAGCTTGAGGTAGAGATTCAATTAATGAGTGTAATGTTGAGCTATCTTCAGGATTATTTGATGCCCATTCAATTGCTGTTTCAACATTATTATTTGTCATTGTTAATGCACGAACAGCATGAGCACGAGAAAAACCCATTGAGATAAGTATACCAATATTTTCTTCATTCCCCTATAATCAATATAGATAAATAAAAAGTTTATTTTTCAGATTTTTTTGTTTTCTTTAAATTTATAATTACTGTTGATGAAGTATCTGTTGATTCATATGGTGTATTAAAATCAGGATCAGAAGCATGTTCAAATGCCCATTCTATAGCTGCTTCGAGATTATTACCTTTATTAGCTAATGCTCGTTTAGATCCATCCATTGAAAAACCCATTTCAACAAGTTGTTGTAAAAGAACTTCACGAATTTCATCATCAGATTTTTGTATTATTACTTCATCATCTAAATAATGAAATAGAAAAAAATAAAGTTTCTTTCGGTTTAATTTTACCATCTGGCATAGGTGTTTCACCATGTTGAAAACCAGTTGCACGTAATGAATTAATATCAAGTTCATCAGGTATTTCCATAGATACATCAAGTTTTCTTGGTGTCCAATCATCATTAAATGTATATTTTTTTAATTGAATAAGAAGATAATCAGGAAAAGTTATAAATCTTTGTGTTTTTCTAATAGTTGTTGGTGGTGAATTTTTTTTTATTTTAAAATCATCAATTTTTTCTGGTTCAGCCCAACGTGCAATAGATTGTGTTAATGGAATAATTGGACGTACAATAGGTAAATCATTTGTATTTTTACCTTGTTTTTCTAAATCTTCTTTTGTTTTATTATAATGAAGTACTTCATGCATATTTTTTGATGCATCTAATGGAACATTTACTCTAAACATTAAATCATTACGAGTTAAATATCGAACTTGATTTGTTTCAGGACAATAAATACGTTCTTCTAATTGAAATTGAAAACATGTACTTGGTTCAATTGTTACATCTGGTGTTGGATCATTTAAACAATGTTTATGTACTTGTTCAATAAAATATTCTAAATATTCAGCTGCATCTTGTTGTTGTTTTGTACTAAATTCAGGATGATCACGACCAATTAATGAACGAAACATTTGTGGACGAATACATGATGGTGGTTTAAATGATAAATTACTATCGGAAGGTAGTTCTCTTGAATAAAGACCAGATAATAAACCATATGCAAGTTTAGCTGTTTGAGTATTAAAATCATTTATTGGATCTTTAGCTTTATCAAAATAAAAATCACAATGTTTATAATATTTATCTTGAAAATCTTTTATTGTAAATAAAACTTGCATAACAGAATTCATATAACATGAATTTCCTAAATTTCTCATTCCAGTATAACCTAAATAGAAAATTTTTTAGTTCCTTTTTTGTTTTTTATTAAAAATTAAAAATTTTACCTGCACCATGTAATGGTTGTAATTTTGTATTAGATTCTTCAATTGCTGATGCTTCACTATATTTTTTATTTAAATCAATTTCTAAATCAGCCATTGAATGATCAGTTTTTTCCATATTCATCATATTAATTCCCCAATGTGATAAATGTTCAGCAAGTTTTGGATCTTCAACCATATCATCTTCATCATAAGAATAAACATCTCCACCTTTTGCTGTTATTGTACCTAGATTTAAAAAAAAATTTTTAATAATAAAATAATGCTAATTTTTTTACTAACCAAGTTTAACAGCTAATGGATATTTTGTTTTATAATAATGTTCAGTAGCATGATTATTTCCACCACTACCATCATAATATTTTCTTCCACATAAAATTGATCCATCAGTTAAATTTAACCATAAATTATCTTTTAAATCACATTGTTCACATTTCCAACCATTTGGTGGAATTTTACGATTATTATTTAATTGTTCTAATGTTTGAGCATGTTTTGTTACTTGACGAATTTCTCCTTCCCATGTTGCATTCAATAATGCACGTTCTTCTTTTAAAAAAGCTGATTCAGCAGCAATAATACCATCAACAGATTCTTTAACATGTTCAGGTAATTTATTAGCCTCATCAGGATAAGAAATAACAACATTTGGATGTACATAAATTGAATATTTTTCTTCAAATGTAAATCGATTTGATTTATTTACATCAAAACCACCTTCAACACCAAAAGCCATTTTTGTTATTTTTGGTTGTTCAATATTTGGATCAATTGGTATTGGTTTTCGTCTACGTAAAATATGTAAAAAAGTATTTGCATTTGGATAAATTTTACAATGTCGTGCAACATGATCTTTTCCTAATCCATGAAATGTTGACATACAAATAAAAAGACCATTTTCAGATTCAGGATTATCAAATGAATAAACACATTCATCCTTATACACTTTATCATTTGGACCGGGTATACGAACATTCTTATAAACATCAGCCATTATTTTCAATCTAAAATCAAATTAATACATTTTTTAAAAAGATTAATACAGATGAGATTCTATGACTGATTTAAAAGATACAAATATACAATGACTAGATAAATATTTTAATTGCTAAAAGAAGGAAAATAAAACATTTATTCATTGTCGTTTTCGTTCTATTAAATAATTTTGTTCATCAATTGGTGCCGATTGATCTTCTTCATTTGATGAATTATTACTACTTAATGAATGCGAACGACTACGTTGATAATTATCATCATCAATTTGATTAGAATTATCTTCTTCATCTGAAGATGATAAACTTTCATCTTCACTTGATGATTTTGATATAGAATCAAGTTCTTCTTTAGTCTAAAATTAAATAGAAAATATTTAAAAAAAACAAAATTATTTATGATTTTTACTTTAACCGTCGGAGATTCAATAACATTTTTTGTCATTTGATTAACTTTATCCGAAGCAGTATCAAGTGCAGTTAAAATTTTACACATTTGTGCTTCAGTTGAAGCAAGACGTTCTTGTAATAGATCAATTTCATTATTATCTATTTAAATACAAAGAATTTTCATTTCTTTTTAGTTTTTTTTTTCAATTAAAAGTATTTACCTAAATTGCCTCGACTTTCTTTTGTTGTAAGTTTTGAACTAATAAATGATAAAGATTTTTTCATTTCTTCAAGAGCATAATGCACTAAAAAAGATTATTTCGAAAAAAAAGAAAACATTTCGATTTTTAAAATATACTGTGTTTTTGTTCGTCAGTCATAACTTTTTCTGCATCTAATGCTTTTTGTTTTTTCATTTTTAAATATTCAATATAATCTGGATCTAATCCTATAAAAGATATATTTTTTTTTCTTAAAAAATACAAAAATCATATAAAAATATTACCTGCATAAAAATCTTTATTTTCTTGTTCACCTTCACTATCTTTATCTAGTGTATCAAATTTATATTTTTCTCTATTTAATCGAAGATTATTATTTGAATGACTATATATTGTTTTATCATCATCGGAAGTTTTTTTTGACCAATACTAAAAAGAAAACTAAATTGAATTATAATAATTAATCATATTTTCTTAACATACTTTACAACATGTATAAATAAAAAATACTCCAATACCAACAGTATACATTGGTAATGCAAGTGTAACAATTGATTTTGAACTAGTATGCTCAGATGATGGTTGCGGTCGATTACTAGCACCAGGATGATGCATTCTCATATGTGGATGTGCACCACGCATATGTGGTGGAGTGCCCTAAATTACAAATAAATTCAATTAGGAAAAATGTTTTTAAATATTTAATAAAACAAACATGAATATGTTCAACTGTATCACCATGATCACCACGAGACATCATTGGAGGTGGTGGTCGTCGAAAACCTATAGAGAAAAATAAATGATATTTATAATATATTGTTATTAGAAATATATATATATCTTACGATCTTCAAAATTATGTGGTGATGTTGATGGTTTAGATCGAAATAATGGTAAAAAAACTCGTGGTATTAAGATTGCAAAACAGCCAAATACAATCGCAAAAACAACACTTGGTCGTGATAGAAGAGACATGGTGTGATATTAATATAAAATATACGCTAAAATGATTAATATATTATGTATAAAATCGTTGCAGCATTGAATGAAAAGAAGCGTTTGTTACTCCATTTTTTATATCTATTGCTAAAATACTATTGGAAGAAAAAAAAATGACGATCCATATCATGTTATCGTAGATGTCGTTTATTATCAATATGACATAACAACTCTTTTATAAAGTTTAAAAGAAAGAATTATATATACAGTACATTTCCCTAATTCTGTCAAAAAAATTGTACCACATTTTGTTTTATGTAGTATTTGCAAATAGGGATTCTTCTCTTTAAAATGGTATATTGTTTGTCTTTCATTTTTGATATTTCGATAATGAAATTATCGGTCGACAAAAATGTACTTCACTTGGCAGAATTAAAAGGTATTTTCCTACTTCAATCAATCAGCAAAAATATGTCCCCCATTTCTGATAAATTAAATAGAAAAAAGTTTTTTTGGTGGGTTTTCAAGGGAAATCAAAGGAAGGCGTCTGAGACATCTATGAACAGTAGATCAAAGTCTATCATAATCTAAAGGCTCAAGAATACTGTATTTTCTTTTACCAAGATGCGAACCCTCAAAAGACTACCAAGATGAAGAAAAAAAAGTTGTCCCTAATTCTGCGATACAGCTATTTTTGTGTCTCGAATTCTATCGGCAGTCATTTAGGGACAAAAAATTTCAAGGTCCGTATTTTAATAAAGATGAAAGATCAACAAAATACTATTTTAAAGACGAGCATTCGGAGAATTTCTATTTGCAAAAAACATCTTTGCTTGAATGTAAAATAGTCTCGTACTATATAAAACAAAACATGGTATAATTTTTTCGACAGAATTAGGGAAATGTACTGTATTGTTTATATAGATTTAAATCATTCATGATTTTTAATTATTCATCTTTTTTGAAAATAAAAATGAAAGACTTTTAAAGTAATACATTTTAATCATATTGAAAGAGAGTCATAATTCTCAAAGATCAGTTCTGGTTTATAACTGCCTGTTAAGTGTCTTTTTTCAGCTGAATTTCTTCCATTTGATAATAAAATATATAATTGATGTATAAAAGAAACTTCCTAAAAATTGTTGAAAAATAAATTCCAAACAATTTCTTTATTTTTGATTATACATGTGATATAGAATATGAAAATAAATAGAATTCGTAATTATATGATATGATTAATAATTCTTTGAGAATCACGGTCGTATATATGGCTATGTAAATTCTTAAAAGTAAAGGAAGATTATTATATTACTATAAAACAAGATTCTTAGTATGTTATTGTTTATTCTATTTCAAAAGATCTTATTTGTTTTTATAAAGTAAGAACAGACATGATAAAATATAATAGGTAATAATTTTCAGATAATGAATGACTTTGATATGACAACTTTATTTGTTTGAGAAAAAAAAAAGTTGGTCTTTAAAGAGTTAATCAGATGAAGAAAAATGAAAATATTCATTATATGGATGAAGTATTTCATAGAAGAAAATTATTAATTGCACCTAAAAATAATGTTATGATATATTTCGATGTTTATGCATCAGATACATCATCATCTAATTGAATACAAAAATATATACAAAATAAAAAATTTGATTTCTTTTGTTTTTTTTTTTAATAGAGAAATTTGATATTTTTATTCATTTCAGTTAGAATTATGTATTTAATTTATACTTAACTCATTTTCATTTTAACAATATAATGCTGATATATGATTGATAATTAGATAAGATTAATAAATCTTCTATGGAAAAAAAAAACTTGTATATTTATTTTTTCTATTCCATCTAAGAATGACATTTAAGAACAAAATGTCGAAATAGGACACAGAATAAAATGATCTATCATCTAATCTTTAGTTACAATTGACATATTTTACGTATAAAAAAAATAAATTGGAAATTTCAAGGTTACATGTCAAACTATTTTAATTCTTTTCAATATAATATGCAACTTGATGAAAGATGTATTAATCTTCTAGAATGTATGCATATTGATTGATGAGTAGCATGATAAAAGAGAAAAAAACGATAGATTTCCATATCAACACATCATGTAATATAGACAGTGATTTCAAGAATAAATTTCATTCGCTGAGAAGTCACGTAAGCAATTGATTAGTTCTGACATTTGATCTCACAAAAAAGAGAAAAAAAAAAAAAGAAACTTCATTATCTTCAATGTATGTCTACTCATCTTGTCATATCAAGTATCAGTAAGAGAAAAAAAAACGAGAAAACTAGAATAAAAGAATTAATTACATTCATTCTATATCATACCAATATAAGTAGTTTTAAAAATAATAATTAAAATAAACATTAAAACAAAA
>JAJEKB010021042.1:0-20461 GCA_022393335.1 Macrotrachela quadricornifera
CATTAATAGAGGTAAACTCAGTTAAGTTTTTTGCTGCGTATAGAGACTATTGAGAACTAATATCAGTACAAATTTCATTCATCTTTCTCTAAGTGAAGAGGAGTTATTCAAAAAATATCGCCCGTTACGGAATTTCTGAAATGGAAATTTTTTTTAGAGTGGTCTGAAAGTTAAGCGTTTTTTTATGAAACAAAGCGACATGAAAATAAATATTGTATACAAAAGTTGCGTGGTTCTTCACAAGCTTCTAGCATATCAGGTTATTTTTGATCAACCTAGTTTGTTTGACTAAATAAATAGAAAATATTGTTCGTTACGGAATTTCATGCGTTACAGAATTTCACCTTTTTTCTAAAAAATCACATTTCAGGCTAGAGTAAAAGTAATTGGAATCAGAAAACTATTTGATTCTCGTCGGCGTTCGATTCTGGCTAAAATGTTATGGTTTTTAAACGAATCCAGAAAAGTTCATTTTTCGACCTGTTGACACCCAAAAATTTTCGAAAAAAATCAAAGTTGATATTTTCGAAAACGAAATAGCACATTTTGTTCACAATTCAATACTGATTCTAACTGGTAGAAAATATATGCGTTTGTATAAAGAAAAGTGCTAAAAAAAAATTTAGTAAGCTTAAAATAGGCGCTTTTCAGATAATCAATGAAATTCCGTAACGGAGCATTTTTAAAAAAATTTCCTAAAAATGAAATAAGTGCTTAACCAAAGTAATGCGTCTTATAGATCTCTTCGACAGCTATCTATCTATGAAGATTTCAAAGCACCAATTTCCAACATGATCGAACAAAACACATTAGAAGCTATTTTCGTTACGGAATTTCTTGAAAAATGAGTGAAGTTTCTGAATCTATGTATGATCCAGGAAATAATTGAAACCATCTGTGAACTTTATATTATTAAAGAGCGAATGAAACACTATCGTCATACTGAGTTTGAATTGGTGGAGTCTATTTATCAATACACAATGACAATTTCTTTCTGGTGACCCAAACACGTCAGTTTACTACCTCATCGTTGAAAGAGAAAAGACCTTTGATTTTCTTTCACGATCAAGCATTTAGACTCTGGCGACATCATTTTAATACACTATAGGTTATGTACTTTCGATTAATAAATCGAGCTTTATTCACTTTTGATATCAAACCTTCCTCATAGATGGGTGACCGCTGGCTGGTTTAGCCGTTATCTAGTCTGGTTCAACCGAGAAATAAATAAATATTGATGGACAGATTTATTTCAATAGGATGATAGATAAATCGGTAGAATATAAAAGAAAAGCAAAAACCTCATGAAACGTACTATCGAAAATAACTGAGATAATAGTTGATTAACTCAGCTTAGAAAAAAATATTAATGCATTTCAATTGATGAATTGAATGATTTGAATTGAAAACATATTACGACATTAACAGATTTCGAATTGAGATCAATTGACAAGAATTTTAGAACTAACAATGTGTAAAATAATTATTTTACACACTATATACAAGTTGAATTTTATTAAATTCGTTCATTTTTTACTAGTATTATGTAGTATTAAGATCTTAAAAATGTTCGATTGTATCGGTCATTTGTTATGCTAAGTCAATAAATTTTTTACATTAGTAAAAATAAAAGATCCTCTTGACTCGGAGAGATATACAAGTTGATTTTAATTGCAACTATAAAAGTGAAGTAAATGTTACCGATATGTTAAGTTTATTAATAAAATTAAGATTATTTTCATGCAAGAATTTAATATTGAATACAGTTGAACTGCTCATATGATCCACTTGATATTTAAAAATAATTTGAAAGAATAAAAAAGTAAGCCAAAGATTGATTCTCGTTTAAAAAAAGGAACTAAATGAAATTTATAAAAGTAAAAATTCACAAAATCTTGTACATCTTTGCTTTGATTGTTTCTGAAAATACATCAGCAGGAATCAATAGAACGTTTTCTTTTTATAGAATTGTTGTAGAGAATTAAATATCGCATCTTTTGAAGAAATTATAACGTTTTATCATTTGTTAGTACAGAGATATATACGACATAAATTATGTTTCAAATATTTTGTGCCATTCGATAATAATGGTTAACTATTCTTGAAACTCAATTATGAGAAAAAAATCTCTATTATTTAATATCACAAATTTTATATTGTTCTAGTAATTTCACATACGGGATGGACGAAAACTAAGGAAACATTAAATTTTTGTTAACTTTTTTCTCTATAGATTGGCGATTAAGTCTCATGTTTGACTTGTATGTATTATATGACAATATGCAAAAAAATGTACAAAAATACGTCTTGTACAAGTTTATAAGAATATTGTATATCTTGTCATGTTTCATCTAATATTTTATTTGCATTTTTCGTTCGATTTGCTAAAAAATATCCATGATTGTTTGAATCTTACTAATCTCTACGTTGTTTCAGATTTACTGCATAGAGCACTATCCAACAACGGAAAAAGACATGAATTTTAATCAGATAACAATGAATTTATATAACAACCAAATAGAGATACATGAAAGATATTTGTATATTTCGACAAATTCTAACTGTTAAAAAGATGGATAATAGATCGATAGATAAAGAAGTAAAATTGAGAAGAATTTCCTATCTCCTTAATTTTCGCCCACTCTATATGAATCTTTTTAATATATTATTCAAAAAAAAACATTTAACAATAAGTCATTGTAAGCCTGATCAATCGCATTATCTAGTTCACGTTGTAGTTTTAAATTCTTCTTATTAATTTTCTGTTTATTAATGTTTCACACGAGTTCAATAACGTTAAAACTAGAATTATAACTTGACCAATGACATCATTCAATATTATATTCTTAATTAAACAATGTAGCTAACAAAGCTTGATATGACCTATCAACCAATATCTTTCAAGAATGTATTAAAAAACTCAAATGGTGTAATCAACACTTTATATCGTCGTATTATACTTTTATTGATATTATAAACTTGTACATTCAGACTGTTCATATCCATTCTATGACAATTTCTCTTACCCGTAAAGTACATTTTAGAACGAAAATACAATTTGCAACCATTGTGTGGCATAAAAAACTTCTTCAATGTGATAGAATAAAATATCTTTTCAAATACTAAAAATTATCATTTAGATTTGGATTAAAACTATATTAATAATTATGTATTTCTCTATTGGTTGCCATAATCTTCTTGTTTATTATAAGTTCGTTTGACTACTTGAAGTTTCATAATATAAAAATATGAACTCGATATCGATAATATAATAAAAAAAATTGAGCGCATATATCCAACAAAACAATTAAGAGTGCAGAAATGTGATGCAAACACACACCAAATAAAAAACACACAAAGAGCACAATGTTAGGTTAGATAAAACTTTTCTCAAAGGAAAAAAATCACTATATATATATATAACCAACAGTATGTTTTCAACAAAAAAGAACAGTATACACACTAAACAAAAACATAACAATAAAATAAATCTTAAGACCTTTTATTTATGTAAACCACATCATGTTTTCAACATTACTATTAACCATAATCAAATTACTTTTAATATCTTCTAAAGTAAGATCATCTTCATCTCTAAAAGAAAGATATATATTATAATTTATTATATTAAATAAATAAACTATTCTTACTGTGCAGAATCTCGATTTGATTGACGTTGTAATCCTGTTTGATATGGTTCTTTTTCAAAATATCTTGCATGATAAGCAACTGTATGAGCATAGCGTGCAGCTGCTGGACATTTAACAGCTTTTGTACATCGTACATCTGTATGACAAAGCTAAAAATTATATTCAAAAAAATTTCGTTTTTTTAAAAATTTTCTTTAAAAATAAAAATTTTTTCGTTTTACCCAAAATGTTAATTGTTGTAATTCATCACTATTAAATTCAATTTCATTATATAAAACATGATAATAAGAACAAACATTAGTACCAAGTGCACCTGCATGTGAATTAAGATAAAAATCAAATTGACGTGGATGTACAATAGTTGTATCAATAACTGTTCCAGCAGCCATATTTGTTATATGTTGACCATTAGGAGCAAAAAAACGAGTATTATGTGATTTTTTTATTATAACAAATGTTATTTTTGGTAAAGGATGATTACCATAAACCTCTATATGAAAAAATTTTATATTGAAAATTTAATAATAAAAATATTTATTTACCTAAACAAGCATTTTTAAGTGCTTGAACTTCATTATCAAGTAATTTTTGAAAATGTCCTTCATCTAAAAAAATAAAAATAATTGAAAATATTTTCATTTTATTTGGAAATAAAAAAAAAAAGTTTCTTTCATTTTGCTTACCAACACCATCACGATAAACAACAATTTTTGTTGGATATTGTTTATTTGTTCGTACAAATACATGTAATAAATCTCTTGTCATAGGTTGAAAATCTTTAATAACTTCTAATGAATATTTTTTATCTTTCATTGGTCGTTGTTCGCTTGAACGACATATATATTGTGTTGATGTTGGTGATACACTTGCAACAACAGCTGCTATTGATGGTTTACGTTCCGAAACAACAACATGTGATACATCAGCACCAATAAACATAAAAACATCACCATTTGATATTGATTGATCAATAAAAATTTTCTTAAATGATATTGTTGAATTAATTCCACCTAAACGTGCATTCATTTTTTGAGCAAGATTTTCAATATAAGCATTCTGTATTTTATTTTTTATTAAAAATAATATAATCTCGAATATAATTTTAATAAAATATACTTACAAGTTTGCCAGGATTATTTTGCTTTCGAATTGAACCTAAATCACAACCTATAAAAATAGATTAGAAAAAGTAAATCTTATTTTATTTATTTATTTTTAAATGAAATATAACCACTTACAAAGAGTAATTATACCAAATTCTTGTAATGCACAACGTTTTATAGTTTGATATGAATCTGGACAATCACCAATTAATATAAATAAACCAAATTCAGCACCACTAGCATGTAAATCATGAATACATTGACGAATTTGATTATGAGAAATAATTTTCGTTTCAAAATGAGGATTCATTTGTATTCCATAACGTCGTGTTGTCTACAAATATATCATAATTAATATAAATAAATTAATTTAATAAATATAAACTATACTTCCGGTAACATATTACAAAATTCATCTAATTTTTGCATATCCATATGTCCTGGTTCTCGTTTTCCATCTTTAACTAAAATCATTTCCCACTAAAAATAAAATAATTTTAATTAGAATAAAAATTTCTTTTTCTTTTCTTTTTCTTTACTTTATGAACACGTGTTGTTTGTTGTAATTGATTTCCTTTCATAAGCCATTTTCCAATTGTAACTGAAACAACACGATTATTTCGATAAACAATATTTGGTGATTCAAGTACACGTGCTTTAACTTGTAACATTTGATTTGTATCAATTGTCATTGATAAATGTTTTAAATATGAATCATTATTAAAATTTCTTTCATTGGCAATAGTCATTGTTTTATTAAAACGTATTTCAGGTAATAATATTGAACGTTTAGATTTTTCAGCATTTTGTTCTGTTATCATTAATGAACGATCAACTATTTGCCATTCTTCAACAAAACATAATTCAATTGGTATATATGAAGAATTTTGTGCTCCTTTATTAACACATTCAAGTGTTGGTAAACGTGGATATCGTAATTTAATTTTATATTTTTCAGCAAGAAATTGTGCTACAGACATTTTACGTGAATCACCATCAGGTCCATCTAATGTAACTGGATGACAATCTGCATTATCACCAAAACCTCGAATATTATAAACCACTATTAATTAAAAGAAAAAGATAAAATAAAATATTTATTGTTTTTTTGTTTTACTTTTATTATTTGTATGTCGAGTTTCAATAGTAATTGTTTCCAAACATTTCATTCTTAATAATGCACGTTTTTCTTCATTTGACATTATGCCTCCATTCATAGTTATATCTCTTCCAAGATAAATTGATAAAAAATGAAGCATATCAATATTTTGATAAAAACATGAACATTTTGTATCAATTGTTAATGTTGGTCCAGCTTGTGTAACAAACATAGCTTGATAAAAACCTTGTGCTAATGCAAAACCACTATTTCGAAATGGTCCTTTATAGAAATTAATTTTTTTTTTTTTGTTTTTATTAAATATTAAAATAAAAAATAAATACAAACCATCATCATATAATATTTGATTTTTTTCAAAAAATTGATTTCGAATACAAACCATACGTGAACGTATTGTTTGTTTAAGTAATGTTTCAAGCATACGAATTAAATCTTGTGGACGTTTACATGGTGTTTTACTCCGAACATATTGCCACATATCTTCAACAGTAACACGATCTGACATATCTTTTATAACTAATTGATATAAATGATTTTTTATTGTTATTTCATATGTTTTAGCTTTATCAAGTAATAATTCTCGGGAATAAAGAAAATTTCCATCATCAAACCTAAATAAATAAAATTTATTTATTTGATTTAACATTTCTAGATAAAATATTTGTTTATTTTATATGAACTTATTTAATAATCATTAATACAGAATAAAAGAAATGTATTTCTAGATATTAATGGAAATAAATTTTTTTTTTTGTTATTTACCATACAAATGGTAGATTATCAGCTTCTCGATCAAGAATTTTTTGAACTATTTCAAAACGATTATGCTGACGTTTATTTGCATTACACCATTTTCCACGTTTAAATACATTAACATGAACATTATATTGATTCTATGAAGAAAAAAAATTAAATTAAGAAAAATCTTTTTTTTTTAAATAAAATTACACTTACGATAGCAAGATTATCAGGTAAATTACATTTAAAATGATTTGTATAAAGTATTATACTTTGTCCTTTAGTGCCACCAGAATCTGGACGAGAACAAATTGGGATTTGATCTTGATGTAATCGATCAGGTACAACAGATCGAATAGCACTAACTGATGGTGGACGATTATCATGAAGTTTATCCGAATGATGAGGTTCTGCGGAACGATTACGTATTCGACTACCATGTGTATGATTATTATTTTCAAATGAAACTTTACTAATACGATTGCACACATTTCCAACAGAAACTGGTGACAATGGACGACGATAATAATGATGGGGATTTTGTGTCATATAAGATGATGATAGACCATAATCGTTATTACGTGTGTCATAACGAGCTAGAAATATATATTTAAATTTAATATTAAAAATAAATAAATATATAATTACGTTTTCTTCCACGTCCACGATATCCACCACTATTAGAGGAAGATGTGTAGTGATAGGAGGCTCCTGACATTTACAGTCTGATAATAAAAATGAAAATGAACGCACAACGAACGAGAGCGAAAGAGAAAAAGAAAATCTATTAGTGATGTATGTCGATATATGTGTTTGTTCGTTTTAAGTATTTCACTCGAACGAACAAATAAATAGCTTTGTCGAGAATACAGTTTCATTTATCGAGGGATCATTTCTTGTCTTCTGTCTAACGAATTGATTTTCTTACATATATGTTCAAACCTTCGGCGACATCTCTACTTGATAAAGATAATTTCCATATTTTTTTAAATAGAATTTGTTATAATATATGTAAAGTTTTCTTTTGAACGTCCGATAATTCAGATCATGCAGCAATTATTCTTTTCCGTGAAACTTTAAAACATCTGCCCTTTAATCGAGTTTCTGGGATTTTAACTATATAACTAAGATATTGAAGTATTTACCCTCTTCACTTTTATCCCTTATCCTTCTTTATACGCGTATTTGTTCAATCATTACAGGCAATATTCTTATTTTATTATCAAAAAATGAATTCAAATGATGCGTACTTCTTTTACTTGTAAGAGAATTTATTTTCTATCTTATTCGAGCATATCTTTTTTATATGAAATATATTATACATAGAGATATATAATTTTTGATTGAAAGTTAGGTGTTACCTGCTAGCAAAATCATTTTATCTGACACAACAAATCTTCCAAAAGAAATTTTGAAATGGTGTATAACGTGATTTTTCATGGATAAAAGTGGATATTTATTTTAATTTTAAACGAAAGTGTGTTGAAATAAAAAAATGAACAATACGTTATTGATATTCCTCAGCTACATTGAAAGAATACATGGTAAAATTTCATATTTTATTTTACGTAATTACTTAAACAAGATTTGCAATCTATTTCATCATTCATAAGATATGTTAATAAGTATTTGTTACTTGTACTATACAGTTTTTTTTATAGCTCTTTTGATTATAAGAAGAATTTTCAATGAGAAAAATATTATTGTAATAAGTTAGTTTAAATTCAATTCTACTCAGATTATTGTTTAATAATGTTTCAAATTGACTATAAATCATACGATTCTCATTAGTAAACTGCACCATTAATTTTTCTACATATTTGATCATTATATAAAGCACAATGTCTTTGAACAGATACTTTCGAGATATTTTATTTAATATGTCGTTAAAGTTATTGAGATACACGATATTATCAAATGCCGAAAATGATAATTTAGGATGTTTGTTTTAATATTTTTACACTTAATGAATTTATATCAATACGACGATAGATATTTATTTAAGTTTTCGTTTATATAATAAGTTACAAATAGATAATGGAACATAGATACGTTATAAAACAATACATCGTATACTCTAACACAAATTCGAATATTTTTTAGGGAGTAGAAAAAAGAAATTGCATCATTTGTTCTTTATTTGATATCATTAAATTATGTGAATAGAAAGTAAAACGCTAACATGTTAGTTTTATTCTGTACAAAATTAGCAGATGAATAAAGAATGAAAATCTTAGAAGCATTTATAACTAAAAGAGAAAATTGTTTTATTTCTTAGCTTTAGTTGATATTATTCAGCGGAAATTAGTTCAGAAATAGTTATTGACAGTTAACTAAAAATTTTTATGAGTTATTTGTTGTTTGAACTTTATGCTAATATGAAAAAATAAAGACAAAATTAATTATACATATTATTAATCATAAATATAGTATTACCATCTGATCTTTTGTTGAAGTTTGACTAATATATTGCCATTCATCATGCCGATGATATTCATTAACAGAAGATTCTTTAGTGTGTAAAGTTACAGCAAAACAAAATTCATTTAGTTGAAAAATCTCTTTAAGTGTATCACATTTATCATATCTTTTTGTATTTACTAGTCCATCTAATAGATTAACATATTTATATGAAAGATAGATTAATAGTCTTCTTTACATACTTGAACTTAATGATTGGAAAGGCTCTATCGGTTGATTTAGTAATAGTTCATCATTTTTAAGCATTATAACACATAAATACAATCTAATATTCAATATAATATAATAACAAAATAAAATATTTTTAAAACATACTTTATACTTTGTAAACCGTCTGAATACTTTGTCAGTTTATAATCATCATTATCTCCAAGATTTATAAATATTGGATTAGAGACAGAAAATTGTCTATTTTTTTGACGGGTATAAAATTTAAAATATGGATGAATATATATACATCCGTCAATATTCGATGTCACTATGCAAATTTCTATACGCACACGATGAGGATCATCGAATAACCATGTCTCTGGAATCTAAAAAATGAATATTGTATAAAATATGTTTTATTATTAAAGTAACAAACCAATAAATTGAGATAATGACAATTATTACGATCTGGAAAATAATTAGGATCTCTTGGTATAGATTCTGTACCATTACGTTTCCTTTGTGACTTTGGTTCATAATCACTTAACATACGAGCACGAAATTTTTCGGCAGGTTCAACTTCAAAACTCATATGTTGTTGATTAGGAGAGACTGGTATATATGTTGGTTTAGTACTTGAAGATTTTTCTATATTTTGTGGTGTTATCGATTGATCAACAGAAGCTAGAATTTTTTGATAATATTAATAAAAAAAGAAAGAAATCTTTATCACATTAAACATACAACCAATGTCCATAGAGAAATCTGTTTGTAAAAGATGAGCAATATCGTCTGATGTTTCTCTTTGATTATCTAACAACAAGAATAAGTTAGTACATATTCAAATAATAAAATGATCAACGTACCAAATCCACATATTGAATCAAATGAAGGTAATGAACTTGAATATGTATTTGATTGATTAACTATCAAAGAAATTGAATAAATTCAAAAACACATTCAATTACAAAATCGAACGAATATTTTTTATCAAAGATTACATTCAATTTTTTTAATATTTAAATCTATTTACAACCATCTACTTCTCTAGATCTGATGTACTTAATGCTAATTTGTTTTCTGAAGACAAAAAAATTTCATTACTATTTTCCTCTCTCAATATTGCTGAATTAGCCATAAAATATGTAAGCCTTTTAACAGACCTTCATTTGTATTTGGAGTTATTGATAGTAATTTCTTTGTAGTATCAGCTGAAAACGAACTTTCATCGTCTTCTACTTTATATTTAAATAAAAACGAAGATATATATAGCAAAAGAAACTTTTTTACCTGTTATCTTTCGTTTTCTGGATAATTTGTTTTCAACATTCAGAGAAATTACATTCAATACATTCATAAATTCGTCTGCAACTATCATAAAGAATATAATTTAAGAAAAAAGATATATTTAAATGAAATAGTTACATTTTACATGAGGTTCTAAATCGAGCTCGTTACCATTGAATTTTATCGAACCATAATCTATTATTAAATAAACAAGAATAGCCTTATTTTTTGTTTTAAGACTATATTTTTCCTTACATTGATACTTTTCGCGAATAAATTCAACAACTAAGTTCTTTACTGTTTTATTATGACGATCAAAAATTGTGGTTTCTATATTTGAATTCTTTTTATCATATAAATGTAATGATTCATAATGACTATCATTTAGATAAATAATATAAACAGATTTTTCAAATGATGGTTCATCTTCAGGAAATTCAGTAATATGTACACATGTTATAGTATCACGTTTTGTTACTATTTTTATAACACATATTATTATACCATATAATTTACCTATAGTTCGAATTTCTAGTTCACCGCCCCATGCATTGGTGTTTTCAATATCATAACAATATTGTTCACGAGTTTTATCAGTAACAGAAAGTAATACTTCATCGTTAATTTCTTTCGATTGTCGCATACCATCAGCCACCATTCTACGTAAATTTTTAATGGTATTCTTCGAAGAACTAAATGGTAATACATTGCAAAGAGATGAAAATAGACAATGACCATCAGCAGAAACAGGTTTTTGAACAAATTTTGGCGTGGTTCCATATACATTTTGAATCAATTCTGGAAGAAATATAAAAACGACTTTTATATAAAAAAAAATAGAATTAAACATAAATTTAAACTTCTAATTTTTTTTTTTGTTCTAAAGAACGATTTTTGTTGTTGGTCTAGTCTATTGGTATTATTTCACGAAAAGAAAAAAAATAAAAGTAACGTAAAAATACTGTCTCTTGTTCATGTTAAGAATAAAAATGATGATATTTATGCTTTATTTTTTAGATGAATGATTGACGAAAAAAGGAAAGGAACTGAAAATTATTGTAGAAAAAACTATAAAAACGGAATTTTTCTTATTTTGAATATTATAATGAATAAATGTATTTAACAAACCTTCATCTACGTTACAATTTGGTGATAATATGTCTAGAGCATCAGCCATAAATGAACTATCACCATCGGCTATTTAATATATAAATAAAATAAAATAAAATCAATAAATCAATTATAGAATTTTATTCTATACCTAATCTGTTTTCTGTATCCATAATACCAACATCAGCAATCAAACGAGATATATTATCAGTTTCAGCTAAAAGTCATAATGAAAACCAAATAATTATATAAAAGAAATTTTTATTAAAATATTTTACTCACGTTGTCCTTTTGACTTTGTATCAGGTTCACTGGTTATATGTGTATCTTCAAAGTTTACGAAGCCATCATCTGCATATAAACAAGAAAATAAATTGATTTATTGTTTTAATTTTAATTTTTTTTCTTACATTCAAGTTTTTCTTGAATAAATTTATGAAGAAGATTTTTCATTATTTCATCATTATGTTTAAAATTGTTTTTTTCTTCTTCTTCATTAATTTTGTTATATAAATAGAATGGACTATACTGATTAGTTATTTCATCATAAAATATAAAAATACATTTCTTATATCTTGAAATATCTTTAACATATTTATAAATATTTATAGAAAATTTATCATCTTCAAATCGAATTCGTGAAACAACACAAAATAAGATATTTGAATATAGAAATGGCAAAGCATTAAGTGCTAATTCATCATTTAATATAAGACCTTGTTTAATTCTTTCACAATATTCTTCATAATTGTTATGTTTTAATTTCGACAAGAAAGAAGTATCATTGTTATTCTTTGAGTTAAGTATATAGTTGGCCACTTTTTGATATAAACTCTGAGGAGTAACCGTATCTATTCGATCAGATCCAGCAAGAACAGATGAATATAAACTTAAACCATCGCTATTAACTTCTGCAAGACGAAATTCATGTGTAGTATTTGATATTTTGGTTTCCATGTTTGATAGAATTTCATCACCTACTATATAAAATTAATGTTAAAATGGAATCAAAAATGAATCATTAACTTCTTGGATAAGAATTAATTATATCTATAATTAATCTATCTTGTTTATAAAACAAAAACTCAAAAAATACTATTAAATTAGTTGAAAATTTATGACAAACCTTCCTTTGTATTGGATGTTTTTTTTGTGATCTTAGACATGGATACACATTCGTCATCTTCTATGTTATATTAAAATTTTAAAAAACGGATAATAATGATAATAAACGTATTATTACCAGCTGCCACTTGTTTCTTTGATATATCTATATTGTTATTTAAAGCGATGATATGTTTTATATTGTCAGACTCATCTAGAAATGTATTATAAAATAAAATTATCCTATTTAAATAATTAACTAACCTTGTAATCGATGTGATACTTCAGATACCATAGTATCAATTGGATCAATTAATTGTACATCTGTATCATCTTCAAAGTAAAATTTAAAAAAAAAATCTGTTTTAGTTCTGTAAATGTTGACTTATATTTTTTTGCTTACATTTAAGATATTCTTTAAAAAATTTTCGAAGAAGAATCTTAATTATATTATCTTCACGGTCAAAAATAGTTATTAACTCATCAGTATTATTTCGATTAAATAAATATAATGGGCTATAAAGTTGATGTGTTTCATCATAAATAATATATACACATTCATGATGTTGAGGTATATTTTCACCATAATAGCGAACGTCTACAGAAGAAACAACTCCATCTTTTTTTGTAACGAATATTACAGCAATAATTTTATGGCTTATTGAAACTAAAGCTTCAAGTTCAGCTTCATTTGGAGTTGTTTTGATGTCTTGATTTTCATCATTAGTTTTTTTAACAATTTCATTATTTTCATTGGTATCATCAGGTAAATTTTTGCGTAATTCTTGCCGTCGATGAATTTTATCTTTCACGTATTTAGATAAACGCTTGTTATCCATAGTATTCAAAATTTGAAGAACGAATCGAATAGCATAAAATAAACAAGAATTTTTCGCTTGACGGAACTCATGTTTATCTTCTGATATACCATCCATTATTATTAATGTTTTTGTCAAACCATTTAAAATTAAAACTTAATGAAAATACAGAAAAAGGTTACGTCTACTTTTTAATATATAGATGATAAACAATCCAACTTTGCGTTCTGTCGATTACTTTTTTTTTTCAAAACACAAAAAACAGGAGAACAGGCAGAAAAATGGGTCTGATTCATACAAACACTATGACGACATTTTCATTGCTTAATATTCTTAGTATGAGTATGCAATTACATATGTATTAATTTCTTTCGAAGCGATGTGAAGATAATGAATGATAATAACTAAAATTTATTTTGATCTATCCCACCAAGATCTTCGTATAAATGTTTATTCAATTCTCTACTACTCAGACATCACTAAAGATAAAAACTAGATGGCATTAAAGTTTCACTTGATTGCGAAATGTGATGCGAAGTACAGAGTATCGATTAACAAAAAGTTATAAGTTCATAACGAATTTCAAAAATTAGACATTATCACATTCAGTATTTGAAAAAAAAAAACAAAAAGTCATTTCCAAGTTTGAGTACAAAATGATTTTCTGAAAAATATATTCACAGTTTACAAAATCAAATTTTTTTTGTATCGGCGTCGTTAGCAGAGGTACATTTCGATCAATTAGCTGATTAAAACCAAAAATGAATTGTTAAATGAGACACAGTGAAATTAATTGCTAAAAAGAACTCTATCGATTGCTTATCAACAAAGTTTTAAAGCAAGCTAACAATTCCTCGTTTTATTATCTATATTCAGCTGTTTTTACAGCTGTAATTATAAAATCAATTGTTCGATGAGAATGACATCTAACTTTTAGTAAATATTTGAAATCTGAAAATACAAAAATCTGTGCTTGTGTCTAGAAAAACTCCCGAAGGACTACATAAATACTGTGCGTTACACCGCATTAAAAATGTAACGGGATTAGGTAGAATTTAGAATTTTATGATCATTCTAGTTGTATGCTCAGAAATATTTTTTGAGTTAAGATTGACTAACTAAATCAAATACTTAAGTTGACTCAAAACAGGCACCTCTATGAGCATTAAATCAAAACATCTTGGTATAAATATTTGCTTATTTATGGAAAACTTATATGTCATTGTTTATAAGACATTAGAACTCAAGTATAATTAGAGACGGCAGACGTTTTTGAAGAGTTACTTTCTATATAAAATGGCACTTTGTCAAACTCGTTTTTCCCGGACTTTGTTTTCTAGAATGCAACAGATTTTGGGTCGCGCTTACCGTATATTAAAGGTGAAGTAAATGGACATATTGTCGAGTGAGTTTCTCCCTATAAACTGGTATATAAAAAAATTTTTTTTTCTTATGAACTAGTTTCATATTCATCAAAATATAACAATAGATTATTTGAAAGAATCCTACGGCAATATCTATTTTGAGTTTATTCTTGCAATTATTTGCTCTAATTAATCAACTTTAACTCAGAAAATAAACCTAAATATACACTTAGAAAGAGCATAAAATTTTGAATTCTAACTAACCATTTTTCATTTTTTTAAATAATGTGTAAGTAGTAGACAAGTGAATAAACATTTTATAAGAAGAATCTTGCACCTTAGGTTATTAATAAAAATTCAAAAAGATTTTCTTTTTCTCAAATTATCATGAACAATAAAAACTATTTTTTCTCATCATTTAGAACAATGTTTCTTGTATTACATGTATGTTTATCATAAAATTTTCTAGAAACTAAGTATGAATTCTTTTTCAGTTAGAATATAGAACATAACTATATTTCGAAGACTAACAGAGAGAATCATGCATATAAAAATATATGACATGTAAAGTTACGATATAAAATGACATCATTATTTCTGTTTGCCAAAGAAATGAAATCAGATTTTCGCTTTTGTCTTATTTCCAGCTATTTTGATTGTGATGTTTAATCTACGGAACTAATGTATACATTTTCTTTATTTTATATCAGACAGTGATTTTAATTTCAAAAAGTATTATTAAGTGGATTTTATTCTATTATTTAGAAGAAAATATAGGCAATTTAATTCGTTACGGACGTGACTTCGCAAAATTAAAACGCTTATATCTCTGAATAATGAACATCTCCAGCGTGAAATTTGTATGCCGTAGACATATTAAGCTAATCTAAATAACCTAGAAAATTCAACCGTTATAGCCTTTTGTTCAAAAAAGTTATTGCCAAAAAGTGGCGTTAGGAACGTGAGCAAAAAAAAGACATCAGATTTCACTACCAGTACTTCGGCTGAAAAAAAACTGCGAATTAAGACAGTATTCTTGAAAACTAAAAAATACAAGCTGTAAATGACTTTCGATACAAAAAGCTTTTATCTGAATTTTTTTTCTGAGTATGCTTAGATTTTTCAAAGACTTCAATTTACTTTTTGTTAGGGACATGATCGAGTACGAATATACGAAAGAAAAAATACTCTTATTACTGAATGAAAAGTTCGAAATCGATTCCAAATGGTACAAATCCTTCTTTAGGATCATCATATAATTTTGCTAAAAATTTTACCATGGATATAGCTTTTGTCGTAGAATCTATCCTGAAAGTTTTAGTTTTTCTCCTCATATTGTTACAGAGATATTCATTAATTACCTCTTAATTAATTAACTAATTAGTTAATAATCAGCTGAAAGCACTAATATTTTTACATATATCGATGCTAAAAAAACACTTTTGTAAAAAACCAAAGTTGAATGAAAGAGAGGTATATCCCATTTTTTATGAATTTGTCCATATATGCACCAATCAAAATAAAAAAATAATATTTTAATTAAAGAATATTTCAAAGCGTTATACGTAATGAAAATTAATTTTTTCAAATTTTTGTGAAATTTTATTGAGTCGAATATATTATTAAAATAAAAAAAAATAACAATTATAATTACAGATATAATCATATTCTTTTATCCGAAATTCCGAAATAAAATATGTTTATAATAAGAAATACAAAATGTTTAACAAATTTTTCTTTCAGTCATTTTTATCGTATGAACTAGATAAAATGTAATCCTACATAATAATACTGAATCTAAAAGTTCTATTTCATAATTGATACTATCATCTACAAGAATGCTATGTAATTATTTTTATATGTATTCGTTTTATTTATTAATATCCAATATAAGTATTCGTATTAATCATTTCTAACATACGAATGATGTTGAGATTTAATAAGATAAAAAAGAATATGATTATCAACAATGTTTTTTTTGTTTCTAAAAATAGATTTCAACTATGCATTTATTTTATTTAAGATAAATAAAAGAAAGAAATGTCGTTCGACTTTTTATATTTGTAACAGTAAAATAAGTGCATTCTTTTAACTATCTCTTAGTAGAATATTTGAAAGAGAAACAAAAAAAACAGAAAATGTTTTTTAATGTTTTATTGACTATTGATGGTTGTTTATTAGCTTGAAGCAAATCATTTTACATAGTTACAAAACAATAAAAGAATTAATCTCATCCTCGAGAAGTTACAGGATGATTCATAAGTAACCTAATTGAGAAAAAATTGAATATTTCCATTATTGCTGAGTCGAACGGGCTTATTTTTTTCTGCCAAGGATAGAGGCTTATTTATATTTCAAGTCCATACAGACAAGATTGGTGAAAGCCTGTGTTAAGTGTCATTACTGGCATGAACAAGAATAAAATTACCTTTTCACAAATAGAAAAGAAAATATTATACTTGAAAAAAAGTCTCTGTAGGCGTGTCGTCATAAATGTTAAGCTTGTACATGTTTTTGTCATTGACGAAAAAATTAGCTCACTTGCTCGAGCTGTAATACAGATATTCAATTTTTTTTTCAATAAACTAATTTTTAGCTCACTGTGTATATTGCATTTTTTCTATTTGTAAAAAGGCGAAGTTTTTTTGCAGAGGTGAGTAATAATACTTAAAAAAGGTTCTCATCAATCTCGTCCATATAGATTTCGAGCGTGAACAAGCCTTTATCTTTAATAAAAATAAATGAGCCCGTTTGGTCCATTCGTAATGGAGATATTTCATATTTTTCTTGGTTAAGTTATTTATGAGCCACTCGGTATGTCAATAATTACTTAATAGTTTACTGTATATATGTCAAGATTATATCAATTATGGGAAGAATTTCATAAGAAATAATCAAAAGTTTTGAAGAATTTCGAAATATTTTGCTCAAACTATATTTGATAATTTTTTATTTTTTCTATTGACTTCAAATTTGAATAAAACTAATCATTTTCTTTGATAGTACAACTATTATATTTTAAGTAGGTTATTCAAATTATAATTCATTTATTTATTACTAATATCCACATACTCATCACAATAAAATGTTGATAAGAAAAACAATATTATTACTGCTCACTATTGATAAGAACAATATGATAGGAATGAAAAAAGAAAAAGAAATTCTAATTTTTTTTTTGATTATCACGGGCTAAAAAACACACAATAGAAATGAAAATGTATATAATAGATACGCTGAGATATTAGCAAAAAATAGTCAAATCAAATGTTTTTTTTTTGTTCGTAAAAACCGGTGTCTAATCAGCGATGAATAATTTTCAAGATTAAAACAAAGAATTTTAAAAATCAAATAAAATTAAGCAACTTGTGATCGTAATGAATAAGCATTTGAATTATTTGAATCAATAACTTGAGTAAGCGGTCCAATTTCTGATTCATCAACTTGAAATGATGAATTTGATGAACGTAATACTGGTGATGTTGCTAAATAAAAATTTCCATTTATTTCTGATTGACGAAAATTACGATTAGAAAATGTTTGTTTTTCAAAAATATATGTTCGAGATGAATTAAGTACGGGTAATAAAAGTACTTGATTATTTCTAAATCTTGAATCACTACGTTTTAATGTTGGTGAAATCTTATTATCATTTGTTGTAAAATCACGATTTGGTTCATGAATATAACGTGTTTCAAATGGAATTGCAAATTCATCATCAGGTGAATGACGAATGATATTTTCTGTGCCAATATTAAGCACTGGTGAATCACTTATTATTGATGTTCGTTGTTCTTGACCATGATAAAGTGGTATTGGAAAATAATCAGGTTTTTTATTTATTGGAGATTTATGTGGTTCGTATGAACGTGGTAATGTTTCAGGTTTAATAACTGTTGGTTGTGGATATGGAATTGATTTATCACTTGGTAATTCACTAATATAATCTCCAGTTGATACTTCGTCCTGTAAATTCGAATGAACTTCTTGTTTTTTATCATATAATCTTGGTTCAATTGTAAAACTTCGTTGTCGTTGATGAATATCTACAGTTGGCTTACCAGGATACAATTGAGAACGACCAAAAGTACGATTATCTTTAACGAACTTTTCTTCATCATGTTTTACGGGTATTTCTTCATAATTATTGGCATGAACATCATTTTGTGTTGGTCGAAGTATATAATTAGTCGATGTTGATGGTGATAGATTACTTCGTATTGATCTATAATAACCTGAATACATTGGTGTTAAAGGATAATCACGGCTTTTTTGTAATGTTGAACTTGGTGATTGAGTTTGTGAATGAATAGATTGATATGGATGTTTTGCTTCTGGACTAGTTGTCACTCCAAAGTCTCTTGTTGGCAGTGGATCTGGTTGGACACTTTGGTTACGTTGTTTTTCTATGGCATCTTGACTGGTATCAGTTTGAGCTGAAATCATTTGTTTATGTGGACGATTTGGAGATAATGACGATGATGTGTGATGTTGAGCCTTAAGTGGTGTAGAACGATGCTCATCTGGTGGCGAAAATCTATCATGCAAATTTGTTGATGATGGAATATCGCGTTTTGAGGATGAAAAAGAATGAGATCGCTGAGGATGAAGACGATAACTTTGAGGTGGTGATGAGGGTATGCGACGTCCGTTAGTATGTGACAGAAGATATGTTTTTGTGGGTGTTGTAGGAGTACGTGATTGTGGTGGTGGATGACAACGACTTTCGCGTGGTGATGGTGATCGTGAAGGTGTACGAAACTGATGAGCAGGGGATGGTGAAATATAATTTCCATCGATGTCTAAACTATGTGGTCGTGAAGACGGTGTTTGTTTAGAATATGTTTTATCTTGTTTCTTTGGTCCGTATTGTGATTGTGGTCGTTGTTGTAAGTCTGATGTTTGCGTTGCTGATGATTGTGGTTGTGTTTCATTGCCAAAATGGGACATTTCCACAGGATCAGACATTGTACCAATATTTCGTGTTGATATTTCTTTTGATTGAGTGCTACGATTCATAGACACTGGTGATTTTGGCCTACGCCTGAATAATAAACGTTCACGATTATGTTCTTGTACTTCAGTCATTGAATCTGAATCTTCGTCGTCTAATTGGTTATTGTTACGAAAATCACGTCGATATGGATTTGGTGTACGATCGAAATTGTATATTTTATCAAATGGTTCTCTTTCAATTATTTCATCAGATGTATCACTTGTTGGTGTTGAATGCGGTCTTAGTGGTATGATACCGGGTGTATACAAACGTGGACCTTCAGTAGTCCGAATGGTTATCTCAAGCGGTTTCTTACCTGTAAATAAATAAAAGAAAAAGACAAGATAATTTAAAACGAAATACGTATCATTTTTTTTTATTCTGAAATGATAAGAGTGCTTTCTAGTCAAACATACCGCATGTCTACGCACATACATTCCAACCTGTTATCAAATATATCTCGTTTTCTTTTTCTATTGACTTTTATCACAACAAATAACGACCTTCTTTCTCTTTTTATAACTCTTTACCTTGAACAAA
>JAJEKB010021042.1:20471-44718 GCA_022393335.1 Macrotrachela quadricornifera
TGATTGTTTTTCTTTGAAACGTAAACTGTCTTTATTTCTTTTTTTTTGTTTTGTCGTTCGATTTCTTATTGCTTTTGTTCTTGCTTTTATCTTTATCCTTTTTGTTACCACTGGTTTTATATGATTGATTAGAAATACTCGGTTCTGATTGTTGGGTATAATTGTTATACGGATATTGCGCAGGTCGAACATTTGATGACATATCATCAATTGGATTTTGTGTTACTAACGCATTAATTCCTTGTTGACGAGGCATATAAGCATTAGTACTTTGATCATCTCCAATGATATTATCATCGTAATTAACATCACCATTTTGATAGTCGTGATCATAACGATCATTGGGATCAATGTCATCTCTATCTTGATCATCGTCATGATAATTTCGTCGATTGTCATCATCTACATCTTCATCAAATTTTTGATATCTATTATTGTAACGATCGGTTGCAGGATCGTTCTCAGGTATTGCATAATCATTTTGTACTGATGTTTGGTTATTATATTTGAAAGTTTGTGATTCACGTTGAGAATATCCATTTCTTTCTACTGTTGATTGATCTGTACTTGATAAATATCGTTGTTGTGGTGTTGACCTATTGCCAGTAGTTGTTCCAACATCTCTTTGTTGTTCAAATTGAGGATTGTCAGAATAATTATTATCTTTAGTAGCAGAAAATCGAGGATTTGTTGTAGATACATAATCAAGAGAACGTCTTGTATCTGTATTGACAATTGGTCTAGATTGTGAATCATGGCCAAATGTTTCGCATTGTGTTTCATCATCTTCTTCATCGGATACTGGATTTTTAGAACTTTCACCGAAAAAATATTTGGTGGCACGTTCTGACGCTCGGGGCGGTGAGGATGGTGGTTCATCGAGTTTAAAACCATGTTTGCGATCGGTATCTTGAATATGGTCCTTATCATAACCTGATGATTGTTGTTTGTGCGAATAACGCTTGGTTTGATCATAATTCTTACCTTCATACTCGTCTGTATGAGTTGAAGTCATATTTGATGGTGCTAGATATTTAGATGGTTGCTCATTATCTGAATCATTTGATGTAGTTGGATACCGGTTAGGTTCAGGTTTTAGTGGCGTGATTGGTGGTCGAACACTTTGTGAAGGACGAGGTAATGTTGAATCACGACTTGGACTTGATTCGTCGTCCTTATCATGAGTAGGTATTTTATGTGCGTTATGTTGATCTCCACGATTGTACGCATTTGTTGGTGGTTGGGAACTGTTTCGACCAGGTGCCTTAGTTAAATTCTTTTGATCATTAATATTGGATGACGAAGGATAACGAGTTCGATTATCAGTTGAATTATATAAAGAAGATTTTCTTGGCTCCTGACCTTCAGAATCTTCGACAGTACCCTTGAATAATAGTTCCATTTGCGTAGATTTCGACTCATAATTAAGTGAACTATTATCAACTGGTGTCTTTCGTAATTCTAAATTACCTGAGATGATTTTGTACTGACCGATAAACGGTCTTACGTGATCTTGACCAATATTCTCTGTGGATCGCTGCTGCTGTTGTTTGTCTGATTCGTATTGTGATTTTGATGATGCTCGTACTTGTTTATAGTAATCTGGTAAGGATGACGAATCTTGGTCCAATTTCGATGATTTTCGAGGAAGGTGTCGTTCTGGTGATGACCCGTGTGAAGGGTCTGATCTGTGGGGATGTGACGATTGTCCTTGTGATGCCGAACGGTCTTGTACTCGTTGGTCCCGATCTTGCAATGGTTTTTCGTCAAAATCTTGTTTTTGTTGGAAGTCTTCTTCGTGTAACGGGTCTCGTCTGTGGGGACGTGACGATTGTCCTTGTGATACTGAATGGTCTTGTGTCCATTGACCTCGATCTTGTGATGGTTTTTCTTCAGGACGTTGTGTTGGTTGTTTTTGTTGCAAATTTTGTTCGTGTGACGGGTCTGGTCTGTGGGGACGCGACGATTGTCCTTGTGATACTGAATGGTCTTGTGTCCATTGGCCTCGATCTTGTGATGGTTTTTCTTCAGGACGTTGTGTTGGTTGTAAGTTTTCCTCGTCTGATTCATCTTGTTTTTGTAATTGTGATCGTCGATCGTATTGCGATGGATGTTGTCGTTGTGAATTACTTTTGTTTTGATCATCACGTAATTGTTTAATTCGTGCTTCTAGAATTTTATATTTGGTTGGCATTATAGAATATTCCTTATGACCTAGTGTTTCATCAATGTTTGATCGTTTTTCTTTATTAATATTGCCTGTTGAAAAATTATTTGATGTTGACGAGCGCTGTGTACGAGGATGTTGACTTGGTAGTATAACTTTAAATTGTGTTGAATTGAAATTTGAACGACTAAGACTATTCTCATCATCGTCGTGGTGTTTACCGGTATTTGTTGAACGATCATAATAATCGACTGGATCCATTTGTGTATCCTCATGAATTTTATTTTGAGAATATGTAGGAGGTCGATCTACAATTGCACGTGACATTTTTGTCAATGAAAAATAATAAGGTGAATCTTCAATTGATTTTAATGATGTCAAATATGTGTCGTCTTCAGTATCGTCGTTTTCACTTTCGTATACTTTTGTGATAAAAGCACGATTATCTTTTGTAGTTAGACTTGTTGATACGTTTGAAGAGCGTAATGTATTCTCTTTATCACTTGTGGTAACGTTATAAAAATGTGTTGTTGGCAAAAGGTAAAGTTGCTCGTCTGATTCTGTGTTTAGCTTAGATGAATAGGATGAAATAGAACCTGTAGAACAGAAGCAACGAAAAAATGGAAAAAATGCGAGATAAACGTCACCTTTTGATTAGAAAAGAAGAAGATGAATAAGCAGCAACTGACATTCATTTTTTGCTTTATATAAGCTATACTCACGAGTCATTGAAAGAATTAATCGATTAATCAATAACAAAAATAATATAAATATTTTGTATTTGTCTGTATTTTTAATTCGACAAATAATAGGAATAAAAATCAACAGCACAATACGAGAAACCAAACGAATTTGTTAAGATGTATATGATTAGTTGATCATTATATATAAAAAAAAGAAATAATAATAGCAACAGCAGCAGCGAGCATTCTTTTGCGGTATTTTTATGATCCATCACAATAAAAATAACTAAGAAACGAAAAAAAAGAGAACCAATAATGATTGTATCGATAATCGTCATACAATCATCTTTTAGCAAAAAAAAGAATTTTTTTTTATACAATTCACGCGAGCATATACAGCAGAATATCAACATTGTCAAACTTACTGCGTATTCGTTTTTTTTTTCAAGCTATTTCGTTTTAAAGAAAAGTATGAATACGATATAAGAACGAAAAAGGTGAATATCGTCTGATAAAAAAATAAACGAAACAAAATGACTAGTGGAAAAAAAAATGCGTGTAAATCAGTGATATTTTTTATGCGTATATGATAGTACATGAATAGAAGATATCTCATAAGCAAATAAAGAGAAAAAAAACACTACTGATTATTTTAGTTAAAATAAAATAAATTCGTTAAAGAAAGTAAATATCAACTTACCAACAACAATTTCATGCCATGGTGTATGAATATCAGGATATTCAAAACTAACAATTCGAATTTTATATCGACCAGCTAAAAAAAAATAAACATGTAAAAAAATATTAAATTAATCTTGATCAATATTGAATCAATAAACATTTATAGTTAATTTATTCTCATAGAACAAGTATTTTATTATTGTTCTTTACAAAGCAGTAAAAATAAATTATTGTATTTTTTTTAATACTTACGATATTTTATTATATAATCAGAAAAGTCTACTAATGAATGACCTTGAATTGGTTCAAGATCTCTTATAAGTACAGTTGTTGCTTGTAAACTATTTTCAACTAAAATACATAAAATTATTGATTTGTTTACAAGAATATATAAATACATACGTTTTTCTTCTAATTTAATTCGATCTGTAACTTCTTCATCAGCAGCAATACTGAATGTTTGTAATTTTTCACCGGCAATAGCAGTTGTTTGTGGTGGACTAAACCATTCGAGAAAAGTTAATTGAGGTACTTGAATAAAAAGAAAAAAGAAAATTTTTTTGTTTAAAATATTTGTATTTTATTATTTACATTTCAATGATTCTGTTAAACGTATAAATTTAAAATGATCATTTACATGTAAATATTTATCCTAAAATAAACAAAATTTATTCTTATAAAAATATTTATTAAATGAATATTTCAACATCATGTTACAATTTTGTTTTTATCAGAAGATGTGAAAAATTTCGAAGATTTTCTTATATTTGTAGTAGTACGTTAAAAATTTTTAAGAATACTAAATATACAATTAAAATGTTGTATATGCATCCTTTTATTTTTATTTTGCGTATATCTTGATTTAGGAAAAATGATAAAACTTTTGAATATTTTTTTTTAAATTCTCCATTGAAAGGTCTACAGAAGCTATATGAACAAATTCCTATTGCAAAAATAAGAAAATTCTTCAAAGACTTTTTAGTATGCTCAATATAGTAGGAAGTAATACTACCATGTAGCTGTTATATATTATGTATAGAGAAAAATCATTAGAACATGTTAGTAGAGATTTTCAAGATGTATCCATTAGAAAAGAATCAAGCTTTTATCTATATTGAGATATGTATATGCAAAATAAAATGTATTGAAAATATTTGGTTGTATGCGAAAGGATTAGTAATTGAAAAATAAAGTGAGGAAATCTAGACTTCTCTTATGCATTCTAAATTTGATTAAAATCTCCTATTCTTAAAAAAATCAGTAAGATTAAACTCTACTATTGTTTAAACATATATCAAATGATGAAATCTTAATTTAAATTGAACAAGTCTTTAGTAAAGGACACGTGATATTAAGGTTATTTTCTCGTCCTCAAAACATCTCGGTCTTTTGTATTAAAATCAAATAAACAGAGATTTTTGATGTTATTTCAAACGTTTATTTTAAAATATCCCTCTTAATTGATTTTTCAACCTACACTCGTATTTTCATACAGGAATTGGCAAAATCTATTTTTTTGCACTGTTGTGAAAAAATACAGATGTAGATCGAAAAAGTCGATTGAGAGATATTTCAGAGAAGGTTTTGTTCCAAAAAATTAAGATATTGTGAGGATAGTCAGATGATTGAAATATCAATCATATTTTTTCAATAAGTAACTTTTTTTACACTTTAATAATTCTCCTATACTTACAGATGAATTTAAAATTTCATCTCGATTTTCATTTAATGTTTCTTGATCATTAATACCCTATAATAAAAAACTAAAATAATCAAATATATCTTTATTAATTTTAATATCTTACATTAGCTAAAAGTGTATTAAGACTGTTTTCGAGATCATATTCTCGTAGTAAATTAATTAAACGCATATCAACACCAAAAAATCCAATACCTTGTATTCGAATATCTTTACTACCATAATTATCCAAAATAAAAACTCGAATAAAACGAGTTTTTAATGGTGAAAAAAAGAAATCATTTTTATTTTCTTCTATAATCAAAAATAAAGCATTTATCTTTTATTCCATTGATTTATTTTTTTTTCTTACGAGATAATAAACAAGTAAAATCGGTAACTTTAAGCCATGGACCATTGGCAGTATTCGATACATCAAGATGACCATTTTTTGGTGTTGATTGATTATCACTAAAAATGAATATCAATTAATTATTTTCTTTTATTCTATTCTCTCTTTTTTATATTACCATCCAATTATTCTTATACCAGTTATAAGACATAGATGTTTTAAATCAAAAATAATCCATACATTATTTGATTGTGTAGAACACCAATATGTTCCACTAGACACTAAAATTAAAGACACATTTTTTTTTAATTTAAAAGAATATATAATAAATTTACTATCAAGTAAATTTTGTACTGATGAATCTTGAGCTGTTGAACTTCGAAAATCATCACTATCTAAGGTCCAATTCGAATGATTACGAAGTAATGGATAAATGTAGGAAATACTATCTCCTAAAAAAACAACGAAAAGAAAATTTAATTAAAATTCCTCTACCTTTCAAAAAATGTCAATTTTCATCAAAAATTTCGAAATTGAGATAAATGCATCGGAAATTAGCCCACCTTCCGATCTTTCAAAAACAATATGAATTTTTTTTTGGTGCTTCGTTTATAGCAAGATTTCCGATGATTTCCACGATGTATTATTCGAAAAACAGGCTATTTTTAACAAAAACGAAAAATATTTTCCGTTTTTTCTTAGTTTACGACTTTTTGACCTATCATTGGTTCCTATCTCTGCCAAATGTCATGGTATAGAACTAAAAATTTTACCACAGCTTCCTCACTTCAACTCCAACATATTCTCCAAATTTCAACCTATTTGAACGTACCTGGACCGAGATCGGTTTTTGAGGGGTGGGAAGATCTTAAGTAATTGAATTTCAAATTTCACATCAACAATCAAAACAATAGTATAACATGCATTTAAGATTAGAACAACTTATTATTAATACTCATTTAAAAAAACTAAAAGTAAGACATGTATTAGTATTAATGTTTTTTGTTAATTGACATTAGTTATCTAGAATTTTACCTGCTGTATATCTACGATAGTCAGATGAAGTTATTTGTGGTGAGTCTAAAAATAATAATGAAATATGGTGATTAAATTGAATAAAAAAATCTTCATAGAAGAAAATGAAGATCAACCAAATCTAGTTCTAAAATATTTTCACACCTTCGTTGGATATTATTCCTTGTATTGAATTTGTATTTGTAATAGGTATTAAAAATAACTTCTTTCTATCTTCAATTACTCTTGATTTAGATACTATAGTTACAACGAATAATTTATCGAAAAAATTTTCAATAATAAATGCATAAAAGGTATATATCTCTTTTTTATATTCTTAAAAATTACTTACGAATAAGTGCATTAATAAAATTTTGTTGTTGATCTGCTTGTAAAAGTTCAGCTATAGAAAGAGCTGTTTCACCACGATTATTTGATCTATTATGATCAGCACCATGTTCAATTAAAAGTCGAACAGTGGATAATTTTAATGAACGAACTCTGAAAAACAATGAAAAATAAATTATTTATAAAATCTTTTTTGATTAAACATACGCAACATGTAGTGCTGTGGTATTTGTTCGATCAGTTATATTTGGATCCATTCCATGATTAAGTAATTTTTCTAAACATTTATCATGACCTTAGAAGAATATACATATGTATATTTAAATATTAAAATAATGAAGAAATTTACCAAGACGAGCAGCCATTATAGCTGCTCGATAAGCTCGTTGAACTAATGTTCGATCATGAGAAAGTAAAATATCAATACTTTCTATTAAATAGAAAAATTTAAATAATGATTCTATTTTTTTTAATATTTTTTACCTGGTCTACTAGCAACAACAGCTTCATCGAGTGGTGTTCGTTGATTTCGATCTTCAATATGTGGATCAGCTCCAGCCTAAATAGAAATTTTAATATTAATAATAAACATAACACTTTGTTTTTCGAATGATCTATTTTGAAATGAAAGAGTAAACTTATTTAAATGAGTTTCATAAGAAAATCTAAATAGCTGTACTTAATCAGTACCTATTGAATTTTAAAATTTTTTTTTGTTAAGATAGCTTTTCAACTTTTAATATTAATAAATACATTTAAAAAAGAAAATATCTAACACATTTGTCATCGGGATTTCTATCAATTATATAAGAACTTTTATAATAAAATTTTCTAAGAAAAAAAAATACCTTGAAAGATTTAATTTAAATTTTATTTGTAATAAAATAATTCTTTTAATTAAATAAACTTACAGTAAGTAATGTTCGAATATGACTGGCATTTTCATTCGTATATGATACAACAGCACGATGTAATGCTGTTTTACCAGATTGATTATATACGTTTGGATTAGCATTATATTGAAGAAGTAAATCAACAATAGGATATTTTTGACGATGTACAGCTAAATTTAATGCTGTATCACTATAAAAATTTAATAAAATATATATATTTTAATATTAATAATTTTTCTTTATATACCCTGTTGCACATTGTTTATTTGGATTAGCACCATGTACAAGAAGAATTTTTGTTTTTTCATATGAACCTAAATATTATTATGTTTTTTTTTTGAAAATATATCAAATAAAAAATCTCAGTCTAACCTTTTCCTGCAGCAATAATTAATGGTGTTACATTATATTTTGTACCTGCACAATCAATAAAATCAATTTGATCATCAATAACACCCGTATATGTAATAACATCAGTTAAATTTTGAAAAGGTCTTCTATGAAATTTTTGTAAAAAAGTCTTTAAATAAAAAAGAAAACAAAAAACTTCATATAAATTTAAAATTCTTTTGATATTTAAAAGTTGAACTTACAAAAAGTTGTTCAGCAGTACCTCGGTCAACGATGGTCAACAGCTCTTGACGATGCTGTTGATCCTCGTACCGATAATTCATATTTATTTATCTAAAATTAAAAATACATAACTATCATTTTTTTTTATGTTTCTACTTAACATTTATTTGTATTTATCATCAAGTCATTGACTGTAAATATTTTTACAAATTACATTGTAACTAAAATAAACTTACACTTATGATAAAAACTACATACATTTGTTATATATTATATGAAAAGGTGTAGTTTATTCATGCACAATATCAATAATATATTCAGATGATTGCTCGATGATAAATGTGCATCAATGATTTTGTTCTTATATGTACAGTAAACTTAGTAATAGGAAAAAGAAAATTTGATTACATGTTTACTCTTTTACTTTGTAGAGAAACCAATATTTATTTATAATACTTCAGGGCATGTTCATTTTTTTAAGGAAGAAAAAAAAATCGCTTTTTTTATTTGTCACGGATTTTAAAAACAAAAATGTATGTTTTTTACTTTTCAACACGTTTTTCTTTTCGTTTTTTGTATGTTTTTGTTGACAGACATTTTAGATCTTATGAAGATTTCTTCATTTAAAGTATATTTTCTTTTTTTTTATATGTATGGATCAAAAATTACACTAGACAGTTTTCCTTTGCATACATCAATAGAAACTGTTGATCTAAGAGTACACATCAGTTTATTTATGAAAAAGGAGGATAATTAGTTAAATATTTAACTTACTATATACAAGATATCATTTATAGTTTATATATACTCTTAATAACTTTATACAAGGTAAAACATTTTCTTGCAATAAAATACAGATTCTGTTTTATAACTCGAAAGATATTTCAATAAAGAATCATAAAAATCGTAATATTTTTTTTTAATAAGAGGTCAGGAAAAATAAATAAGAGAAGTTTGATTCATTCTTGTTAAATGAATAAATAAATTTTTTTTTTCTTCAGAATTATTCAATTTTACCAAAATGAATCAATCTAAATTTGAAATTGAGTTCTTTTCTTTGCGTAGGAGTTCTAATAAAAAGAAAAAAAAATTTCAAATGATTAATACCACCTTAATTATTTTACATTATTTATAATAATTGAAATGTACTATTGATTTTTTTTAAAATTAATCTTACTATTAACTTGTTTAATTAAATAATATTGTTTTTTTATTCGTTATTAATTAATACAAATAAATGAAGTGTCATATTTAATAGACATAATCGATAAATGTTCGAAATTGTTTGATGTCAACATGACAACGTAGTTGAACATTTTTTCTTTTCAGCTATTACATAATATCATGTGAAAAAAGAACAAGACAACCATTAAGAGCATTTTTCATAATGATTATACTTTGAATTCTAAACTGTATAACTAAATTTTATGTTTGATTATCATATGAAATCGTATATAACATATTGAACCAAACTATAGTTATATATTATTAAAATTAACAATAGATTTATGTACTAAATATTAATATCATAATAACATCAATGAACTGACCGGAGAGTTTGCTTTATCATCGAAAATAGACATTGTCAATAATAGAAATTTGATATTAGTTAGTTTTTTTTTCATAGTATAACTATTCTTTGGCAGTTATTTCATCTTGTCATGACAAATTTAGACTTTCAAGGTCGCTTGGTTTCAACTACTCCTCTTTCTTTCTTTCTCTCTCTCTCTCTCTTTCTTCATGTAATATGTACAATTTAAACTTGTCTCTCATAAAGTTTTTTCCGCACACTCGCGCTTCACATTGCTTAAAGCAGGAAAAAAGAAAAGCCGTGTTACCTTCCCTTCTCCATTCTTGCTACCATCTTTTCTTCTTCCTTTCACTTTTCACTTATTCTCTCTTTCTCTTTCTTATCAACAATGATGATGGCAATGAAAAGCAAAGAAAGAATTCGAGTGATTTTTAAGCTCTGTCATTCGATAATGAGTGGTTATGATTGTTTAGCTCACAGCAGTAGAAATAAAGGAAGGTAGAGCAATGATGAGCGAATAAACATCGAACGAACAAATTGGTTGATATACAAAAGCCAACATATCTTGAGGTTATAAATAAAAGAAAGAAGAAAAAAAATCGTCCAGAATAGAACGAAATAAACTCTTCAACTTTATATAAAAATGAAAAAAAAAATAAAATAAAATAAAAGAGAAAAATCTTTCTTTTTTTATTTTCTCTTTGGTTTCAATTTACAATCACATTAATTCATAAAGATGACAACTACATTCTTCCTTTTCTTACCATAATAATAAATTGAACAAACTTTTTTTGTTCTTAAAGTTTTATATAAAAAATACATATCAATATCTAGTAAATTGATATTTTATTCCTTCATATTGATCTAATGTATGGTAAAATACAAAAGAAAAAAATTTATTCGTTTTTCTTTGATTTATTTCATTGAAGATATCAGTGCAATATACAACATACAAAAAAAAACCACTTCGTGCACAAATAATAATAACAATCTTATGTATTTAAACCATATTTAGCTTGAGTTTTAGCTAATTTTTCTTTTTCTTTATCTAAATTCATTTTATCAAATGCTTTGGTTGCTTGGTAATAAAGTACAACTAAATATCGATTGCAAACATTAAAACCCGATAAATGATCACATGCATTTTTGGCATCAAATATATCTTCATAGACAACAAATGCTGTACCTATTCCATATTAAATAAAAACAAAAAATAGTTTAATAAAATAAAAATAATTCTTTTTATTTTTACCTCGAGTATCAGGTGTATTACCAACACGAATTTGTCTAATGGCACCGTATTTACCAAAAATGTCATACATTTCTTCAGCAGTTATTTTATATGGAAGATTTCGTACATATAAAACTCGATTAATTTCAGGTGGTAAACGAAGATTAGCACGTTTTTGCATTGCCATTATGATGATTTAAATTGAAAATAAGATATTAATCTAAATTTTTGAAATATAAAGTAATAATTCATTAATATTAAAAATTTCATATGAAGAAAATATATATATATTTCTAAAAACTATTTTATGAAAAGAAAAAACTGAAAAAAAATGTTGCTTTTTAACTGGAAGAAGGGATTTCTAATGCGACTGAAGATAAGAGACAGAAAATTCAAAATTTAAGCAAGGTTGTTCTGGTATAATTGGATAAAAATCATCGAGTAATATTTTAACATGCTATTTTTAACATATTTGAAGAATCTTTTTGTTTAAAAAACTTAGCAAAAAATGGGAAAAACCTGCACAAAACTCGATTGTACTCAATGTATTAAGTCACATTAGTTTCTATATTTATCTGATCGTTTTTCTTGGTTTTATTCATTTTATGGTTCGAAAAAAGGTTACGTATCCTTGTTCAAAAACGTCATATTTTGAGAGTTATACTATTAGAACCGTATTTCCAAATAAAACGAACATCATTTAGAATCGGTACAAAAATCTATATCAAATAACATACGACATAATTTTTATTTTTTCGCTTCCAGCATTTTTTACGAAAATCAAAATTTTTAAAAGTAATGTCTAACGGTAATTTCTATTTGTTTTTACACACAGATAGAAGTCTATCAGACAGTATTCGAGAGAATAATACATAAGAAATATAAAAAACGAAAAATAATTGCACTGAACTACACTAGAATAACAGAAAATATAGATGTAATGTACACGAATAAAAATATCGAACAGAAAGGAAGGAAATAAGAAATGTACTTGTATGGCATTACCAAACAAACGATAAAACGCTTTTCTAGACGACTAAAAAAATATCTTACTAACACCTTTATTCGATAAATAAATTCGGACGCATATATATCTCGCTCGAAGCTAAAGAGTTAAAAATAATTTTTGTTATATTTTCACGCGCGAAACACTATTGGATAGATTAATTAAAAAGAAAATATTGGAGAGGAAGTAGAAGTAGAAATTTGACAAAAATTATTTTTAAGTACACTAAAAAAAAAAGGTTTCGTGATTTGAAACGAATTCGAAACTCCTTTTTTAGGTTTCGTATAAAACTACGAAACCATTTTTTAGTTTCGTGCGACACCTTTTTTTTTAGTGTACGGTGTATGTTATTCTATGTAGATTTTTCTGTTTATTCTGAATATGATATTCGTTTTATTTGAAAATAGGAAGACAAGCGAGACTTAATATATTTGGCGCAGTCCAGTATTTGGCAGACTTTTCTCATTTTCTTTATCTTAAATTTTGTAAGTTTTTTTAAACAAGAATATTGTTCAAATATAATTAAAAACAAAATTTTTAAATGTAACTCAATGGAATTCTGTTCAATTAAACAAAGAAGTCTTGCTTAAATTTTCAATTATCTGTGTCTTACACGTTATCAAAATAGAACTCTTAGAAATTTCTCTTTTCTATTCTAAAACTTTCATCAATTTAATCAAGTTGAAAGATATTAATAACAAAATGGTTAACTAACAGAATTACATTGAATTAAGAATGTTCTCGAAAAAAGAATATCAGTTGGAGGCTTTTTTTCAATTATACTCAAGAATGCCTTTATTTTTTTTTTTTAATAACCAAGATCAGCAGCACGACTGTCTATTTAAAGAAACTCTCTTGCAAATTGTCTTCTATCTCAATTTTACCTAACTTAAAATTTCATTTTCTGTCACGTAAATAAATCTCTAATATAAAATGTATTACTATTACCATTTAAATTTCACAAAAATATTATTGTGAAACTGTTTTTAATAACCAATAAAATATTTTTTCATTATTATCCAATCAATTCATTATCTGACATCTATAATAAATTTTATTTTAATTTTCTTTCTTTTCTAAATAAAAAAAAGACATTAATTTTAAAGTAAAACAAATTTTTTTTCCTTTCTTGTTAAATTTTCTTTCAATTTGTTCATTAATTTACCAATTAAAATTCTACAGAACAGAAAGAAAAACAAAATGGCGATCCGGAAATATTCATCATTAATTAAAAAAAGAAATATGTTTATTTTTTTTTTAATAATTTTCTCGAATGAAGTTTGTATTTATTAAAAAAAATTTTTTCTATTCAATTCGTCGATTAAACGATGATTTAAATGTCTCAAACAGAAACATCAAATTTTAATTATCCAACATCAATAATCGGTCTGGCTTCATCAATTAATTCACGTTCAAATATAAATCAAACAAATTTAACAAAAGATCATATACAACGTAGTGATATTGTTAAAACAGAATTTTTATCACGTGAAGGTACATATAAAATATCTTCAATTATTGATAATCTTGGTAAAATTGGTACAAATACATGTTTAAATGAATCAGTTAAAATAACATTAATGATTAGAACACAAGCTATTATTGAATCAACTAGTGAAACAAGTTCAAGATGTTCATCAGTAATAAATAATAATCATAATTCAATAACAACAACAAATACAGATAATCAATCAAATGAATATTCTATTGAAAGAAGAAATTCATCAACATCAAATGAATTTGATAAAAATCAACAAAATGGAAATATTCTTCTTACAGAAATCTTAGTATTTAATGTTGGAAGAGAATTAATTATGTATGAATTTGCTGAAGCTACACAGGTTTGTTTTATCTTTTATTTTTAATTTTAATTTATTAAAATTTAAAATATTATTTTATATATTTTTAGCCAAATTTTGGTGAGCCAATTGATCATCGTATTTATAAACAAAATCATCAACCAACATGTCATGATATAACACAACATTCTGATAGCAATACCTTACATATACTTGTTGGTTTTTCAAAAGGACAAATTCAATATGTAAATATGCAAACAAAAGAACAAAAAGTTTTCAATGAGGGAGTAAATTAATAAATAAAAAAATATAAAAGATATATTATTTATTTATCCTTTTTTTATTAGAGTTATTTAGATAAAACAAAAGTAACATGTATTAAATGGTTATCATCACCAAAAACATATTTTGCTGCATCTTATTCAAGTGGACATTTATATATATTTGATGAACAACTTAATCATCAACGTGATACAAATATACAAGCAACTTATGCAACAATAAAAGATGATGAGAAGAATTTTTCAATATCATATTTGAAAGTTTGTTTGTTTTTTATAAGAAATTAATTGAATTATTTTTATTAAATTTTAGAATAAAACAAAACAAACACGTAATCCTGTAGCACGTTGGTCGATTGGAACTGGAAGTATAAATGAATTTGCATTTTCACCTAATCATATTCTATTAGCAGTTGTATCACAAGATGGATTTCTTCGAATATTTAATTATGAAAAAATGGAATTAGTTGCATATATGAAAAGTTATTTTGGAGGTCTTCTTTGTGTATGTATAATTGAATAATTCGTTTTTATTTATTTATTTCAATTAACTTAAAGATTGTAAAAATAAAACAGTATTTAGAATATAAAAGAAATAGATTTGAATCAATGATTAGTATTCATAGCTGTATAATAGTCGTAGGATTGAGAATAGGACGGGAGGAGATGTATCCATATTGTTTAGAGTGTCTTAAAAAAAAAATATTGCAGAAATTTTTCTTGTAAATAATTATATTTCAGAAACTGCTAACATACAAAACATTAGTTTTCGAAAAATTTTCGAAATTGCTATAATTTTTGTTTGATAATTTTTTTAATTATTCAAGTAGTGTAGGAATCAAGAAGGTTTCCAGAATTTCTATGACTTTAATTTAAACTTAATGTGAATAGACCAATATATAAATCTATAGGAATAGAAAAGATTACTTGAAAAAACCTTTTGTAATTAATATATTATTTTAGTAATTACGGAAACCTTTAAGTAACAGTCAAAATTTGTCTGAAAGCCTATGAAAAATCTCTTCTCATATGCTAGAGCTTTTTGAAATTGCTTTGGAAAGTGTGGTTCTACACGGTAATGGTTGCGACAATTTATTAGAAATTATATATTTGGGTCTTAGTAATTTTTGAAAAATTTACCGACAGTTTTCTTTATATGTACTTGTAATTTGTAGGATTTCCTATAAATTTTATTTTCATGATCTAATAATTATCAGAAGCACTGATAAATTTCTTACTTGTATCTAACCCATAGCTAAAGTTATCTCAAAACGGCGTTGTAATATATCAGTAATGACTAAAGCTTGTCGTAAGTTTTCTTTTCATACTATCACAATTTTCTGAAGTTTCTAATTAATTTGAAAACAATTACGCTAGTTTTCAAAATTTTTCGTTGCAAAGTTCAGAATATCCTTCAGATTTATAAAGAAATGCCTCGTAAAAACAGTGAAAAATTCAAAAATCTTGCTAATTTCATTTGGCAATAATAAGTAATTTTTAAATTTCGAGAAAATGTACATCTTATCTCCACCCACTTTTGTGGGTCCTATCTACTATAGATTTATCGAGCAATTCGTCTGAACTTTTTGGATCCATGATATCCTTTTTAATGTCAAAATGCAGTTTGTTTAGTAGAAGTTATGTTAGAAAGAGTTTTTGAAAAAATGTATTCTTTTTCTTAGAAGATTTTAAACAAAGATATTTATTACACCATTTTCATTTTATTTAAGGTATGTTGGTCACCTGATGGTAAATATTTAGCAACCGGTGGTGAAGACGATTTTATAACATTATTTTCTATTGATCCTGAAGAACATTTACCACATGTTTTATGTCGTGGTCATGGTCATACATCATGGATAAGTGCAATATCATTTGATCCATATATGAATGCTAAAACATATTATTCATCATTTGTTCAAAGGTCATCATCACCATTAAATAATGATGATGATAATTATCAAGATAAAATAATAAAACCAATTCCATATTCACAGAGTAATTCATCATGTTCTGATACAAATTTTCCTTCATTTTTTTATCGTATTGGTTCAGTTGGACAAGATAATCGTTTATGTTTTTGGGATATAACAGACGATATACTTAAAATAAATAAAAATCATTTAGATAATAATAGTATTACAAAAAAGAATGCAGCTATTCATTCATTAATATCACCAACTTCAAATGGTTATTCATCACCTTTATCCGATACCGCAACAACAACATCAATATCAACATCAAAATCTTCATTTTCATCATTAACATCACGTTTATCATTTGCACGTAATTCAAATAAAGTTCATAAATCTGTTGATGATACACATGATAGTGCATTATCATCAATTTCAAATGGTTCATTTAAAAAATCAAAAAAATTACCATCACTTACAAATACATTAAGTGGATCAAAATCTACAACATCATCACCATCATCAATAATAACAACAAATACAACAATATCAAATGATTCTGGTCAAGAAACATTATCTACTTTAACAAATTATAGTTTATTATCTCGTCGAACAAATTTTGATTTAACTAAAAATATATTTGGAACAAATTTATGTCCAAGATTAAATGATATACAAATAATTGAACCAATTGTTACAGAATTTATTTCTCATGAACGTTTAAATGGAATTTATTTTGGAGAAAATTGTTTACTTACATCATCACAAGATGGAGTTATTACTATTTGGGAAAAACCACAAACTATTGTACAGACTAAATCTGTATGTTAGAAAAGATAGAATAATATTTTATTTCAAAGTTCCATTTGTTATTTTTTTTTTCATTTGAAAAAATCATAAATCATAATTTATCTAAGACTAGGGATATGGGAGATCAAGTTTTTTTTTTTTTGGTTTCAGCCTTGAAAAAAAACTATTCTAGAATTCATCTATATCACACTATAAATCATCTAAATGATATATTAATGATTCTGAACAATATTCCAATAGTAAATCTATACTACTACACTACACATGCGGAATCTTTCTTAAATAATACAACGTATTTAAATATTTATTTTTTTTTCTAGACTGACGATCGAAAAACAAATTCAACAACTTTAATTAACAGTAATTCACAATCTTCGACAATTTCTCAACGACTATAATATTCTTCGACATTTATCAATATATAAAAAAAAATAATCGTTTTTCTGCTACAAATGTTCTTTTTTTTTGTTTTAAAGATCTACCAAAAGACTTTCGTTAATCATACACATACATACAAATATCCGGTGATCTTTACCTTTCCTTTAAGACAAAGAATTCCTGATTTTTATTGATTTACTTGTCTAATTTTAAAAGAAACGTTTTTGTAAATATATATACGATTTTAGAATTACTTTTTTTTTCATGTAATGTATATCTTGTTGCTACTTTCTTTCTCAAATATTTCCGTGTGCTTGTTGTTAAAAACAAAATATTCTTGACTTTAATATAAAATTTAACATATATAAACGTTATTAAATTTTTAACTTAGAATTATTATATATAAAATGACAAAAATTTAAAATTTTGTTTATAGATAATATTAATTATAGATATTATGCTATATAATAAATAATCTTGTACAATGAACAAAAAAATCTATTAAGCAAAATCAATCAATTTAGAAAACATTTTTTCTTTGTTTTTGTTATTTTCTTTAGATACAGCATCATAAGACATGATCGAAGACTATAATAAAAATTTATTTTTGATACATAAAATGTAGAGATCTAGATCACTCTTTCGCAATAAATAAGTCTATTTGTAGTTACATAGAATTGTATTTATACATATTTCCTATAGGAATTAGAAACGTATTTTTAGTCTTCAACTATCATAGTTAATTATATCTCATTTTGCATTCACTATTTTCAACTTCATCTTTTTCATATTTTTCGATACCATCAACGAACAGTTATTGAGGTAAATTCATATGGATTTTGTATGACACGAAGAAGACATAAAAAATAGCAACATAAGGCTAGTGTACTATCAAAAGACGCTACCTATAGGATTGGATATCGACACGACCTTTGTCTTAATTTTTTTGGTAACGTATTTTCTTTAAATGATAGATAATAAACAAATTATCTTGGATGAACTAAGTTTTTATCTTCAATCATCTATGCTTTTAGTCTTCTGACGGAGAAGTTACTGATAAGATGAAGCTGTAGAAATGAACTCAATAAAAACTGAGAATCGATCATCTAAGTCATATTAAATTTATAATAGATTGTTGATTTAATGATATAGACTCAATAAATTAATTTTTTCCTTCTTAAAGCACAATTGAGTTTTTAAAAATCTATGTCCAAATAAAATGAGTAACTGAAAATACATTGTTGCTTACGATAAAATATATGTAGACAGACTATTTTGCTTAATTATCAATACAATGAGTTATTTTTTAAGAAAGATCTAGATCTTCAGACTTTACGTACCGAAGATAGTTTTTATTAATATCGTTGTCAGCTTTTGACAACGACATATTTTATCAAAATATTAATATCAAGAAAAAAATTTATCAGACTAGTAGTCAAATCTTCATGGATTCACTTTAACTCTAATATAGATAATGTACTGTTTTATGAACTATTTTTTTCATTAAATAAAATAGTGTTTTCTATATAATTTTAATAATTATATCTAAGAATTGCATCTTTTTAAGATGATCGTACCCATTAAAACAGGTTGTCAATTACTAACACGTTGGCGACCACTAATCGTACAATCACCAGTACGTTATATTATAGCTGGTCGTTCACGTTCTGAAACACCACAAGCTGTGCCTGATGGTTTGTTCAATAAAAATTTTTTTTTCTCGCAGATTACATTTCTTTTGACAATATAGATTGGGGTACAGTAAAACCACTTGATAAAGAATCAGTATCAACACCTATAAAAAGAAATGAAAAACGTATTGGTGCACCAGATGAAGTTCAAGGCAAAGAAATTGAAATTTTATGGCCAACTGAACATGAAATACAAGCAGGGGAATTTACAAAACCACAATGGGAAAGAAAACAAGTTAATGTAAGAATTTTAATATTCGAAGCAAAATCAATAGAAGATGACAAAGCTCTAAGAAATTGAATTTCTCATTTTAAAACAAAAAAAAATAATGAACTCTTTTGATATAAGTAATTCTTTTTTTTTTGTTTAAGCATATTTGGTATGGTTATGATTATAATGATAAATTTCGTGATGAAGCTAAAATGAAACAACGAATGTTTTCTCTTGTTTCTGTCGGTATTTTTCTATTTTGGTTTATGTGGCGATATTTTCCAGATCGATTGTAAAATCTTTTTGATATAAAAAGAAAAATTAAATAATTATTTTAAAAATTTAGATTGACTAATTGGTGTCAACGTGAAGCTTATCTTCGTTTAGCTTTACATGAAAGTCTTGGTCAAGCCGGTGTTAGTCCTTGGTATGTTGATCCAGCTAAAGTTCAACCGTATTTACCAAGTGATGAAGAACTTGGTGATATGCCAATTGAAATTTAGACAAATTAAATTTGTTATTAATTCACAGTTTTTTTTTCACCCCTTTTATGTAAATGCCTTTTTTTTTCAATATTTAGTTTTGATTTTGTTTTTTAGATGAATTATTTATTTGTAATTTGGTTAGGTGAAAAACCAATTGAAAAAGTTTTTACATCATTAAGAATAATTCTTTGGTCAAATGTATTAAATAAACTTCTTAATCAATCAAAAAATTTCTTTCTTATGATGTTTGATAATGATATAAATCATTCATTTATTGATATAATTAATAAATTAAATTTAATGGAAAATGAAGAAAAATATTTTCTTGAAATATCATCAAATAATCAACAGGAAATAATTGAAAATATTCTTAAAAATTCTAAATTTATTTCTTATGATGATTATAATCGATTAATGATTAATATTGAACATGTAGATAATGATTATTTATTAAAATCATCAAAAGATACATATGGTATAATAATAAAATATTTATATTTAATTATATTTATTTTATTCCATTTAGTTCGAATACAAGATGATAATCGTTTATTTGATAAATTATATTCATTTGGAAAAATCTTAGATAAACTTAAAGGTAAATATATATTTATTAAAAATTTTCGATTTTTAAATATTTTCTTTAGATGATATTAATATTATTCATATATGTGATTTTCAATTTCAATATCAATGTGAATTATTTGTTATTTTATCAAAAATTATTTATCCTAATTATTCACATTTTAAACAGGTTTATAATATCTTATTATTAATCTATTTAAATTAAAATTTTTATTATAGTATTTTCTAACATTAGCACCTGCTGTTGTTGGTGATGATCGACCAACGATGAAATATGATGAATTATCTATTGATAATTATATCAAGTAAGTAATCATAATGATAATGATCATTCACTTCCGATATAGTTCAATAGTTTATGTTGGAATTAATATGTTTGAGAGACGTGTTGGCAAATATTGTTAATGAACGAACTGCTGCAAGTCCTTTCATTCCAATGGCTGTATTTAAATTACAATTAATGTGTCGAAAACAAAATTCGATTGTAAAAAAGAAATAATTAAAATTAGATTTTTTTTTAATTATTAAAAATAAAAAAATTATAATTTAGGTCCATTTACGATCAAATATTGAAACAAATCATGATACTTTATTTTTATTATATACAGGTGCTCGTTTAATTTCAATTTTGAATAATTATAATGAAAAATATGAAAAAGGTATGATTTTAATTTGATAAATTAATAAAGAAGTTCTAGTTTTTTTTTAAATAGGTTTGTATCCAAATCGAGAATTATTTCATGATAAACTTGGAAATATGTTAATGAATAAAGTAAGATATTTATTTTTATATAAAAAAAAATTTTTTTTTTTTGAAATGTAAATAGGATGAACAAGGTTTTTTAATATGGATTGATTCATTTGAATCTCGTTTTCTTCTTGTTTCATTCAATGATACAAATAAAATTCAAGTTAATCTTGATAAGGTACAATGTTTATGATACTACTGACAGTACAATAAATATAATAATTTGTTTTTAGATTTTTCAAGAACTTATTCTATTTTGTCGACGTTTAAGTCCTTATTATTCCAAAGTTCGAATATTAACTGTAAGTAATTAAACTTTTCTTATTAAATAGCACTTAAATATATAGTAGTCGACAAATTTTCCACCAAAAAAATCTTAATGATTGTATATGCTACAGATATAAAAAATTTCACAGATTATTTTACAAAGAATATAGGTTAGTGGCATCATGACATCCACATTGCTTCATTGCACAAAAATTTATAATAGATAACACCTATTGTTTCTTCAGTCTCATATCTCTGAAATGTAAGAACATTCCCAGGTCAATCGATTCCTTATTATATACGTTATTTCTTATTTATCCATAATCGTAACCTTATCAATTCTTTTAAAAGATTGTATCCATTTTACTATAATTATGAGTACGAAAAGAAATCATCTATAATGTTAGTAACAATATAAGCTATGATAAGTAGCCTTTTTTAGACTGTAATACTCAAAGTAAAAAATAGATAGTAGCCATCATATCTTTGTTTATAATGAAGTGATACGAATGTCGTAATGACATTGACCTGTATTCATAGTGAAATATGTATGGAAAAATGTTCACATGCGCAATATATATAATAGCGGAGATTTGCTAGACCAAGGTTTGTTGTTCATCACTATAGATTCTTGTTTTTTTTTTTCAAATAGGAAAATCAAAATCATTTGTTAACAACAATGTTTGCTCGTCTAGAATTAATTGAACGAATTGTTATTCTTCTTCGACGAATATTATCATTGATATCAATTCCTTTAATTGAACGAATGTGAAATAAAATAAACATAGAAGAACTGGAATTGTTTTTTTTTCTTTTTATAATAAAAAAATATATAAATCAATTTGATTTATTTGTATATTTATCGATTCTTAATATGACGATTATTAAAATATATAAATTATTAGAATAGTATATATGAACAAAGTATTATTCATTCTTTGTTCTCTAAATTTCCTAATATTGTATATTCTTAGATCGACATGAAAATTTTAGCCGGCAGAGTAAATTTAATGTATTTTTCCACCAATAAACACATTCGCACTTGATATTGTCACATAAGAAATGGCTATTTCATCAGTATTTCGCTTTGTACATAGATGACATCTTATATAGTAATAATATCTAGAAAATACTTTTCTTTTTCTTTCGATCTCTCTCTCTCTTATATCTACGACTGTTTATATATAAACAGTCGACTAACATATGTTTCTTTTCGTCAACATCTTTAAACGAACAACAACGACGACGACATTTGTGTACATATCAAGGGTTGTTTTGGTGCCCAATTATTCTAATTTTTTTTAAACAACAGTTTTATTTTATTTGTTTATAAAAAAAAAAATGTTAAGTGGTTCGTATGGTATGTCTCGTAAACGACCATTAGGATTGGATAAAGAAAATGTTTGGGACACAGTGTTGGGAATAGATATGTGAGTTAAATTTTCGTTTTCTTTTTGTTTTGTAAATTAATGTTTATTTATTTATTTAATTAGTATCAGTAATGATTTGGGTGTGGCGGTAAAGCAACCACGTCTTGCTCTTGGATCAATAACAAATGATAATAATATATTGAATTCAAATGAATCATTCCGTAATTATAATATATTTAATTTTTATATTAATTAAGATTTATTAACTCTATTATCTACACTAATAAGTGATATTAATAGTTAGGAGATGTTGATTTAGTTTTCTATTCGACTATGAATTGTTCTTGAAGAAAAAATATGTGTAAAGTACTGGAATAAATATAAATGATAGATTAAGTTAAATGAAAAAAACATGCATATTCAAATTATTAAAATCAAGTTTTTTTGAGTAATCGAGTTTTTATCAACATGATAAAGCTTAGGAGAGAAAATGGATTAAGAGAGACATAAGTAAATCATTTGAACTTAGACTATATTTTTTATCTAAACATATTTATTCGTTCTATTTTTAGTACTATGTTCACCACATGATAATTCAATCAAACCAGTTGACAGTAAGCTTTTTTTTTCTTTGTTTAAATGAAATTTTTTCTTTAATTTTTAGCTTGGTCATCACTTGATATGGATCGTGTTTATCTTACTCCAACACAAGAATCTCGAAATAATAGTAAATATAAATAATTAAATAAATTGTTTTTTAGTATTTATTTATATTAAGATCATTCTGAAACTCGCTATAAAAATGGTTCATTGCGGCAAGTACTAAAATGGATTCGTTCATTAGGTCAATATGGTGATGGAAATAATGCATTTCGTGAACCAAATAGTGTTGCATGGCTTGAATCTGGAAAATTAGCTGTTGTTGATACAAATGCTCATTGTATAAAAGTATTTGATAGTGAAACAGGCCAATTTGAATATTCATTTGGTCGTGGACGAACATTAGGTTGTCAAAATTTACTTTATCCATATCGTATAGCTGTTGTACCTGGTGGTGATGACCAATTAGTTGTTATTCAACGTCATCCTCGACCACAAATTCATGTATTTAATTGTAAAGGTGAATTTATTCGAAGATTTGGTCAACATTTAGAAAAACCTCGTGCATTAGCTGTTGATCAATCACATCGTATTATTGTTATTGAATCACAAGTACAAAAATTACATATATTTTCATTAGATGGAAAAATTTTATCATTATTTAATTTAAATGAACAATTACAATTTCCAACATCAATTTGTTCAAATAATTATGAAATATTTATATCAGATAATCATCTTCATACAATAAAAGTTTTTTCATATAGTGGACAATTAGTACGTGAAATAAAAGAATCAAATTATATAACATATCCAACAAATATTAAATTAAATTCTAAAGGACAATTAATAACAATTGATAATCATCAAGGTTTAAATATAACTGTTTATGATGAATATCAACAAAAAAAAACGTTTAGGTGCATATACAGCCCGAATTTGTCATTCACAA
>JAJEKB010021047.1:0-10519 GCA_022393335.1 Macrotrachela quadricornifera
ATATTATTAATAATTAATGAAAATGAAGTTGGAAAAACTAAAATATTTTATAGAGAAAGACTTCAAATTTTTTTAAGTATGAAAAAAAACAACTCATTCACTATCATAGTGAATACATTGACAGAAAATTTCAATAAAATAAATGGTATCTATTCTTTATTGGAAATTGATTTTTAACGCGTCTATACCATTCGATCGTAGCAGATTATCCATTCTTTATCAATTAGCGAGATTCGAAATTCTCATCATAACTAAAATCTCTTTCTTTCTAACGAAACTATAATATAATATATAACTTGAATGTTAGAATCATTTTCTGAGTACTGTACTTATTCCAAAGACTGATGAAAAAAGAAAATTTTCTAACCATAAACATTTAAATAAAAAATCATTATTTGAAATTTATTTGTTTTAGTATTATATATAACACATTGAATATTTTCATATGCAGTATTTATCCATTGACGTACCTTAAATAATCATCAAAAAAATTAATTAATTAATTTAAAAAAAAAATTTTAATTACATTTAAAAAAATCATTGTATACATATTATTTTCAAAAATAATATCTCTTGATTTATCTTCATATTCATTTGATTGTAAAAATTTATTTCGAAGATTTTTATTTATATAATAATATCTAATTTAACAACAAAAAAAAAAATTTTTAATAAATATTTATTATTACTTTTTATTCTACCGATAAATATTATCATGACGTAAATTAATACGCCATGCAGCTAATACATGTTGATCAATTTGACAATCAAACTTAACTGTACTATATTCTTCTATATTAAAACTTTTATTCGATATAATATTTGGAGTTTGTAACATGATAATCATATGTTGTTTTATACATAGAAGAATGAATATTAAGATGAAATAGATCATTGATACCATAGAAATAAATATATTATATCACATATAATATTGATTATAAAAAATGTTCGTTAATTATGCGAGTATGAATATTGAATTTGTCACGAACTTGTTTTATATATCATTCAGAATTATTGTTTCAACATAACATCAACAGCAATTACTTTATAACGTTACATGAATATATCAACTATTCAATCAAAACGCAATTAAACTGTTAGTAACATAACATTTTCAACAAGTAAAACCATATCAACACATGTTGATGAAAGTCCATCATAAATGATCTATATAATAATTAAATAATCTTATATATATATACCTGATTTTATTTCAATCTTCTCATTTTACATTCATAAAAGAGGAGGGAGAGTTAACACACGTTTTTATTATTAAGTAAATCGAAAACAGATGTAGACTCTTTTTTTCCTCTACATTCTTCAACATATTGAAATAATTAGTAATAAAAAACAAAAGATAATAGTTTATTTTGCGTATATTATATAAGTTAATATAAAATTAATTTATTTGACAACTCCTGCTGATCGTATAGTACCTTTAAGAGCTCGATATTGTGATGCAAATTCTTTATCAAGTAATTTTCGTTCTGCAATACGTTTTTGTTCAACAGATTTATAAGCTGTTTGATTTTGTAATGCTATTCGATATAAAGCATCAAGATTCGATGTTTTATGTGTAGTAATAAATTTGCCTTCTACAAATTTTCGTGGACTTGATGATATCATTGATGGTAAAATTGAAATTGAACTAATATCAGGTGATTGTGTTCGAACAGATTGATTTGAATTTCCATTAAGCATTGTTAATAATGGATTTATACGATGTTGATTAGGTATATATTTATTAACTGGTGAAGTTTTTGGTCGAAGAAAATTTTCATTTAAATTTATTAATGGTTCAGTAGATTTTTCACTATGATTATTAAATAATAAAAGTAATGGACGAACTGGTTCAGATGGAATTTCATCGTTTATTGAAGATATTTCTTGTTGTGATATTTTAGATTTAGATTTTTTTTTATGTTTTATTGATTCTAAATGAAAATTAAAATAGTTTGAAAATAAAATTCTTTAATTAACAAAAATCTATAAGTTTTTTGTTGGAAGAATTCAAGAAGAAATTTCAAAATATTATTTTATTTATAGAATTTTTCATGCTTTGTCAGCAAAAAATAGAAATTGAAACCTTGATTATGACATTTGTATATAATTAATTATTCATATAAAAAACAACTACGATAGCATTTTGAGATTGAAGCCAAATACATCTGATAGAAAAAAAATTTTACCATCAATTTTTTAAAATTTGCATACGAAAAAAAAAAGAGAAAGGATAGAAATTATCAAACCTAGCCAAGTTTTTGTTTCATCTTGTGCTATTTCATAAGCATGAGCTTGTTTCCATAATTGATAAGCTCGATTTGGTTTAACAACTCGTACAACATTTGTATAATGATATATTAAACCTTGGGCTTGCCGTTGTAAACGAGATAAATGTTCTTCTAAATCATCATGCATTAAATTAACATGACGTTGTAAACGACGATATTCAAGTTTATTAAGACGTGCTGCTTGAATTTGACATGCGCTTAATACAACTTCACCTTTCGCGCTCTTCTTCATATTTGATTTGTGACTTATGGATTCGTATTTTTTATTTTTATTTTTTCATCTTATTAGAATTGTCAAAAATAAAAAAAAAAGAAGCCATATGAAAATGAAAATATTTTATTAGATTTATTTTTTTGTTCTATATGTTTTTATAAACATAATCAATATTTTTTGAACTGTTTCAATTTTTAATCAACAAGTCAATTCAAATATGAATTAGTAATACTTTATGTTTAAACAAAGGAAACAATATTTTTTTAAAGAATAAAAAGCTAAATAAATTCATAAAATTTTCCTAAAAATTCGACTGAATATGAAATCAATACATCCAATAGTTTTCTATCTACAGATTAATATTATCATAAACTTTAATCATGATCTTTCATACAATAGGGCAACTATTGTCAATAAACTTCTTTTAATTAGATCTCTGACATTTCCAAAATAAGAAAAATACTAAAAAATAAACAGGCGCTAATTATGATTGATAAATAATTCTATTTTGTAAATTTATGTATATAAATTAGATATGACAGTTGAAGATTCTCATCTACGTAATACATCGAAATTAATATTAAATAATGTAACAACAAGTATTGGTCGTTTCTATGAAAAAAGACATCAATTATATGGTGCTCTTGATCAATATAGCAAAACATTATCATTAAATCCAGATAATACAGCTACTTATATTGATCGTTCACGTGTTTTTCTTAAAATGGGTAGTATTAATAAAGCTCAAGAAGATACTGGTAAATAATAAAATAAAAAAAAGCTTCTAATTTATGCTTTATATATATAGATGTAGCATTAAATTTAATTGGTGATACACAAAAAAATCCAAATCTTCTTTTTTATTATGTTTGTTTACAAAAAGCTGAAGTTTTATATGCTGATGGAGAATTTGAATTAGGTTGAATAATAATAATAATAATTATTATTATTTTGTTATTTATTTTAAATAGCTTTAATGTATTTTCATCGTGCTAATAAAATAAAACCAGCACAACAAATATGTCTTGAAGGTATACGTAAAGCGACAGAAATTCTTCAATGTACAATTTGTAATTCAAATATTCATCTTACAATAACAAATAATTTAATTAATATTAAAGAAAAACAACTAAATAATATAAGTTTACTTAATCGATTACCAATACGAAAACAATTACCATCAATTGAAATACCACTAACAGAATATACAGATAAAGAATCAAATCGACTTTTAATGGAAGTATCAAAAGATCGTAAATTATTAATTAATCTTTATACAGATCAACAATCATCAGCTGGTTTGTATTCTAATATATTTTTTATTTATATTTTAATTATTTTAATAAGGTTTTACCGGTTTGGATAAAGCTAAAATCGAAGCACGTCAAGCTATTTCTATTGTTGAATCTCAACTTAAATTTCTTGATAAATCTGAATGTTTTCGTGGTGATAAAAATCTTACTCGAAAACATATCATATGTACATCAAATATGGATCGAATAACTCTTACTCGTATAGCTGAAGAAGAACTTATGTATTTACAAAAATTACCACCAAAAGAAAAGAGTATAGAGGTAAATAAAACTGTAATAGAATTACACCTTAAGACTTTAAATATTGAAAATAATGAATTAATCAATTAGCAGTATGCAAGTTGTTCAAAATGGATACGTCTATAGTACGTTTTTGAAAATATACACGGTGATAAAATTACGCCTTTATGACCTTGTTTTTACTTGCACAATATGTGACGCCATATTCTCATTCTATAAAATCTCATTTCGGCTATTTACGACGTAAAAACGGGCCATACTTCTGCGCCCAATATTATGGCTCGTTTAAATGTCGTAAACGACGAATTATGTACCATATTTTTCTGAAATAATAAAATAATAGCATGAATCTTTCTAAAGCTTTTACTTATACCAGAAATTAGAGACAGTGGAAGTGCGAAATCCCTCCCTGTTTCGAAAAATGTTGGCTCGTGCTTTCTTCGGATTTGAAAAGGTTTGGTAAATCAATTTTTTTTCTAAGTTGAGGGACAACTATTAAAGAATTTCTCTGATTCTCGAGATTTTTTGAACGATAGTAGTTGACGTAACCTCAAGATAGATGTGCTGTAAAAAGTTCTGCAAAAATTGTAAGAATATATTCCTATTGATTTAACACAATAGAAATATTTGGAAGGCTTCTTTTCTTTTCAAATAAGAATTTGTTCACATAGCCTTGGTAGAGCTTACTTAATAAAGGATCTCTCTAAGCATGTCTTTATGCATATGAAGCTTGTACATGGCTTTTTCACTGATAAAAGAATCAGCTACTTTGCTTGAGCCATAAGGGAAATATTCAATTGTCACACTCGATAGTTTTTTTTGTTTCTTATTTAGATTCTATATCGATCAATGAAAATCATCAATTGTCTTTATCCATTTATTAATACAAATAATTCAATGGATATTCATACACGTTTAATACTTGCCGAAGCTTATCGTTTAATTGGACAATCATATAATGAAATAAAATTATATGATCAAAGTTTTGAAAATTATAAACAAGTATATGATTTATTATTACCATTAAAAGATCAAAATTGTCTTTATCGAGCTTCATTTGATATTGGACGAAGTTTAATATTATTAAATAAATATTCTGAAGCAATTGAAATATATTTAAAAATATTTAATAAAACAACATCAGATAATGAACGTGCATTTATTTATCAATATATAAGTTTATGTTATTTATATATGAATAATTATAATCAAGCAAAAATTTATGCATATAAAGCACTTGATTATGCATTATTATCTAATGAAAAACTTTTATCTATTGAATTAAATATTCTTTTAGGTAAAATTTTTTTTCAATTAAAAGATTTTCAACATGCGGAAAAATATATCATTTATGCACAAAATCTTAAAGATCAATTAGGTGATTTAAATCAAATGAATTATTTAGATGAATTAATACTAAATATAAAAAATTCAAAAGAAAATATTTTTAAAGAAAATCTTTCATTATTTATTCAATATGAAAACAATTATTTAAATAAAATAAATCATCAATGGTTATCATCAATAATGGAATATAATGAAAATAAACAAATAAATATTGAAAAAAATTTTTTTGAAGAGTTTGATAATAAAAATATTTATAATTATCGTATTCTTACACCATATTATCATCTATTTGATATGTGTATTGAACATAAAAAGAAAATTCGAAAAAATATTAAACCAATTACAACAATTTCTACACCTTCATCAAGTTTACCATTATAAGAATTTTTTTTTTCTAAAAAATTGCCGTTTTAGACTGTTGAAATGAGGGCATCAGATAGTTTTATAAATAACTTATATAAATAGATAAAATAGTTGTTGTATATGGCATTTTTTTTTTGTTACAAAAAGTGATATTGCACTTACAAGTGTATTCATGCATTTTATTTTTAAAAATAAAAGCTTTCAATCTTTCTATGAGAGATAAAAGAAATTTATGTAGAACATAGCTTGTTTCTCTTGCTTATTCAAGCGAAAATAAGTTTTTTTTTTCTTATTCTGTAAATAATTAAGCATGAAAAATTTCCATTTTGTTTTATTTATATTCATCTATTTTTCAGTCATTATGTACTTGAAATAATATTATTAATTTAGTTTTTCTTCATATTTTACATTGTTACATTCATATAGAAATAATGTGTTATTTCATTATGAAATACAAGGTGAAATAGTGTTAATTTTTTTTTCATTTATCTTATGCTCCATTACATTAACTTCAAATTTGAGTCAATTCCGCTAGGAAAAACACAAAATTTGTATAGAACAACCACTTCAATGAAGTCCTATTATTAGGGAAGACTTTCATACTGGAAAATTCAAATTTTAGATATTTTGAAAATATTTCATAAAATTCAATAAAAATTATCAATTCTAATAAATTATTTTTTCTTCCAATCTTATTCTAAATAGGAAAAGAAAAAGAAAAGAAACATTCTACAGATGTTTGTTATATTAATATCTATACATCAATCATTATTGAATATGATTGAAAACGTACAAAAGAGAATCTGTCAAACACTATATTTTTTTTCTTCTTCATTATTAATCTAGCTAGATGTCATTATATGATAGTCTAAAAAATCATTTCACTATTGGTTGATTATAATTGTCCACTTGATATTTAGGTTGTTGTTAAATTGAGTCATATTATATTACATATATACATATATCTATCTATCTATATATATATTTGCTTGTTTGTTTAGTGTAGGAAGGGATGAGTTGTTGTTTTCAGATATTCGATGTTATTTGTTCTTTGTTGATTAAATTGAAAGAGAAAAGAAGAAAAAAAAATTTTTTTTTTTTTTTTTTGTTTCTTATAGATTTCTTTTTCGTCATTATGAATGAATGTAAAAGAACAGGTAATTTGATTTTTGTTTTATTTTATGTATACATATATATACATATATGTTGTTTTTATAAGGGTATTGAATGATGATTTTTATTTAAATGTCAAACTAGAATGGTCAATAATATGGCTAGTACGGGAAATGATTTTGTACAACGTACACGTTTATTGGAAGAACGTATTATTGATCCCCGTTCACCTATTTCAGTAGATAGTTTACTTGATTCAATTGTTGCTTTAATATATGATTGTGAAGGTTTAAAAAAAACGAAAAATTTCGATTCATTTTATGGAAAATGTAAGAAAATAAAAATTTAATTAATATTTTCATTCATTTTTGCTTTTTCATTTAATAAATATAGTTCATCAATCAACAAGAGATATTCGTGATAAACGAGTTAATTTTGATGATTTCGAAACAATTAAAATTATTGGTCGAGGTGCTTTTGGTACAGTTGATCTTGTACGGCGAAAAGCAACAGGACAAGTTTATGCTATGAAAACATTAAGTAAATTTGAAATGGTAAGAAAAATAAAAATAAAATATTTATTTCTATTATTAATCATTTTAGCTTAAACGATCGGATAGTGCTTTTTTTTGGGAAGAAAGAAATATTATGGCATTTTCAAATAGTGATTGGATTGTTAAACTTCATTATGCATTTCAAGATGCTAGAAATGTAAGTTTAGATTTATATGAAAAACTATAATAGTTATTTCTCTTTTGGAAAAAGTCTAGTTTTAAAATAAACATAAAAGGATATTTTTTTAAACTAGCAAGACATGAGAAGTAAACATAATATTCTTATTATTATTTAGCTCTATATGATTATGGATTATATGCCAGGTGGTGATTTAATAACATTATTAACACGATATGAAATAAGTGAAAATTCTGCACGTTTTTATTGTGCTGAAGTTGTACTTGCACTTGATGCAATTCATAATATGGGTTATATTCATCGGTATAAATGAAAATATTTATTTATTCTATAAAATTTTGTTTTATTATTTATTTTATAGTGATGTTAAACCTGATAATATGTTACTTGATGCTCGTGGACATTTAAAATTAGCAGATTTTGGTACTTGTATTAAAATGGATAAAGTAAATGAATTGATTTTGTTTTTTGTTTTTAAATTAAAAATATTTAATGGTTGTTTAAAGGATGGTCTTGTTCGATCTGATACAGCAGTTGGTACACCAGATTATATAAGTCCAGAAATATTAAAATCTCAAAGTACAACTGGTGTTTATGGTCCAGAAGTTGATTGGTGGTCTGTAGGTGTATTTCTTTATGAAATGTTACTTGGTAAATAATTAATTTAACTAAAAAAAACTAAAAAAAAAATTTTGTTAATAAAATTTTTAGGTGAAACACCATTTTATGCTGAATCATTAGTTGGTACATATCATAAAATAATGAATCATCGAGAAAATCTTGTTTTTCCTGAAGAAATTCCATTATCAACTGAAGCTCGTACACTTATTTGTGCATTTCTTAGTGATCGGTAATTATATAATTAATTAATTTAACAAAAAAAATTAAATTACATATTTTAGATCAACACGTTTAGGTAAAAATGGTGTTGGAGAAATAAAAGGTCATTCATTTTTTACTAATCAAAATGATTGGACATGGGAGACAATACGAAAAGGTTGGTTTTTTTTTTAAAGAAAGAAAAATTATTGAAATATTTTTTTTTAGCTTCTGTTCCAATTGTTCCACCATTAACCAATGATGAAGACACAAGTAATTTTGATGAAATTGAAAAAAATGATGGCCCATCAGAAGAATCATTTTCTGTTAGTAAAACATTTGTTGGAAATCAATTATCTTTTGTTGGATTTTCATTTTCCAATGAACAACAGTAAGAATATTATCTAGAAGAAAATTTTTCTCATAAAAAAAATATGATATTTTAGACCTTTTCTTGATCGTCGTTTGACAAGCAATGTAAATTAATTAATACAGAAAAAATAAACAATTTTTTTTTCTTTTTTTTTTATAGTTCAATAATTTTAGTAATACAGAATTAGAACAACGTGTACAAGAAGGTGAAAGAATTAAAAATGAATTAGAAATTCGGATGAGGTTAAACTATTCAAAAAAAAAATCAATTTTTATTTAATAAATAGATTCATTTCTTTTAGACGTTTACATGAAGATTTAAATAGTAAATGTCAAGATGAAAAAATTTTAAATAGTAAATTATATGAACTTGAAAGAAAAAATGTTGTACTTGCTACAGAAAATAAAGAAGTTTGTTAAGACAAAAACAAAAAAAAACAGAGAGAGAACGTTTTTTTTCTATTTATTAGGCACAAAGAAAATATGAACTTGAATTAGAAAATCGTCGAACACTTGAACGTAATGTAGAAGAAACTCAACGTTTACTTGATAATGAACGACAAGTTAAAAATCAAATGGGTGTAACAAATCGAGAATGGACAGAAAAAATAACAAATCTTGAACGACAAGTATTTTAAAAAAAAAATCTTTTTCTATTACAAATACTTGTTTTTTTTTTCTTTGATTATAGTTAAATGAAACAAATGATAAACTTAAAACTGAACTTGATAGTAATATACGTTTAAAAAAACAACATCAAGATATACAAAAAAATTCTACACAACTTGAACGTTCATATAATGATATGCATGAAAAATATCAAGAATTAATTGCTATTAAACTTAAATTTGAAAAAGATTTTATTAGTCAACAAGCTAATATTGATCAAGAAAAATCTGCTAAATATATGGCATTAGATAAAATTCAAGAACTTGAAGGTTAGAATATATTTTTTCATTGAATTATCAATATGATGTTACATAATCATGACTTTTCAGATATCTAGTCTTTATGATAATAAAGATCTGAGAGAGGAGAAGAGATTTGAGAATATCATTTAGGATATATTTTCTTCGAAGCTTTTCTTTTTTTGTTTTTTGATTAATCAATAGATCAACAAGTTGTATCTCACTTAGGGATGGGTAAAGCTGGCTCTTTTATTGGAATTGCTCATTTCATAATTAACAAGTAATTGTAAATGATTGATGCTAATCATTGAATTGAACTATATTATATGCTAAAATCAACTAAAAATATCGTTTTATATCGTTGATCTACTTATTATTCTAACTGTTTGTTAAAACATAAAGAAATATATATGCATAATCTTCTATAAAATTATCTGTATAAATATACTATCGATAGTTTTTATCTAGACTTGCTTTTAAAACAAGACTATAATAATTTGATGATATTATTTTTTTTTCATTAAAACTAAGAAATATTATATAATTATAAATTAATATTTATTTAAATAGAAAAATGCAATACAATGACAATTGAATTATCAAAATATAAAGAACGTGATAATTTACAAATGAATGAACTTGTTGATTTACGTCAATCAAGTGGTTTATTTGAACGAGTATATATATATATATGAAAATTTGAATTAAATCATTTTTTTTTCTTTAATCAGGAAAAACTTAATCTACAAGTTGAAATTGATTCATTACGTTCAAAATTAATTGAAGAAGAAATTTCACATAAAAAATTACAAGAACAATTTCTTGTTGAAAAACTTAAACGTG